>JAODPA010152146.1:0-14887 GCA_025585075.1 Nepenthes mirabilis
TAATCTAAAAAAAAAAATTGGAGGATGTGAGTGACAAGATATGAATGATCTAATTAATTGCATGATCAAGCTAATATTGCTAATAACACTCTTCAAGAAATTATTAGTTTATCAAATCTAATGAATGTTTGGATAAAATATAAAAGTTGTTACAAATTCAAATCCTTAAAGATAAGGTTGCATGTGAAGAAATAATTCTATAACATTTAAATATTAGAAAGGAAAAACTTTGACAAGTATTTAGACGAGTTTAACTAACTTTTAACGCAAATAACATCAATCGATGAGAAGATCAATAAGGTGGCATAAGAGGTTAGTGTTGCTAGCCATTGTCAATCTCATACGATCATATTATTATGACACTATTAATTGAGAATAATACACTCTATCATGATGAGGTTGTCTCGTTTTTACTTATGAACTAATTCAGGATAAAGAGAAGTAATGAGGTTTTGGGAGAGCAGACTACCTTGGTGTCCACTAGTAGTCAAGGGCATAGGAGATCTAGTTAAGAGACGGCAATTTAAAGAGGAAAACAATTGGTCCAAGCTCAAAATATTAAATGCTATTATTATAATAAGAAAAGCCATATAAAATAAAATTACTTCGAGTAAGAAATGGAGGAAAGTAGCAAGCAGCAGGAGATAAGAGGTAATTATGTCAATCATCAAGCCTTTATTGTTACCTATATATACCTCATAGTCATTTATGTGAGGAAAATATAGAGCTTTACAAATTATGAGATGAGTTGGGTTGGGTTATGGATAACAGATCATTACTATATGTAATCTTGAGAAAGCACTTCTTCACCTCCTATACGCTTGGAAACTACGAAATATTGAAGATGAAAAACTGTTATATATATTTTGCATTGGTATATTCTATGACTGTATCTGGTAGTTTGTTGGCAATTTTTTTTTGTCATGAAAATCTACATCAAATTCATACCCAATATTTGCTGACAGCAACTCTCAGTATCTATGCTTGCCTGATACTTGACCTATGCCTAAGCACAATTTCCTTTGTGCCTATGCTCAAGGCAAGCTCGATCCACACATATCACTTGAGGCGCGCTTGAGGTGGCATCTGCCGAATGTTAGCGCTCGAGGTGGGCCCAAAGCGCCATTTGTCAAGTGTCAGCACTCAAGTCATGCCTGATGCACCATTTGCCAAGTGTCAGCACTTAAGGGGTGCCCGAGCCGTGGTCAAGCGCTGAGGGCATCCCCTATGCGAGCCTGGGCTTACTTGACATGAGCCCAAGCGATGCTCAAGTGTCGAAACACACATTTCTAAACGGTGATATTTTTAACCTAATTTTTTATTATCTTTATATATAGCCACCTTCTTCTTCGTGTGCCAGACTTCTTGGACAAAAATTACTGACGGCTCTCCACAAAAGAACTCTCTTTTAGTTTTCTAAATTACTCCCATTTTGAGAAAACTTGTCCATGATTCTCATGCTTCAAGTTTAGAGTTTTCTTACTCCATCTACTTCATTGTTCACACTTTTTCCTAGCTGTATACTTCCATAAGAGACGTAGGTAGTATAAAAATTAGGATCTAATGGTGTGCGTAGATTTGACGGCTCGTGAAGAAAGATTGATGAGAAAACCAAAAAGTGTCTGATTCTGTTGCCATATGAAAATCTAAAAAATTCTTTGGCAAGGGTTACGAGATTAGAATAAGTCGGTTAAATTAGTAAGATTGTACTACCGAATCTGTAAGTTGATTTTCTTAATACATTTCTTTCCTGACCGTAGAAATTCAGAGGGTTTTACTCGATAATTATGGTTATTGTGATTTTTTATTGTCACCAAAATCTTGTCTTGATTATTGCTGCTTAGTGTGCATATATTTTATATGCTCTCTATCATTTAATTCATATAAATTTGAATATATTTTACATACACTATATATTCTTATGCTTTATATTCTACAATTGGAAAAAGGATTGTGCTTTGGGACTCCCTAATCCATTTCAAAAAAGATGGCCTGTCGAGAGTATTAGGTATCGAAGATGTTAGCTTGCAGATAAGTAACTAAATGAAGTTCATATTGATGGGTATATGACGTGCTTCAGATGTAAGGAAGAATTTGATTTCAACAGGTAAATTTGACAATAAAGGTTTTTGCATGATATTTAGTAAATGTCAGTGGAAGCTCACAAAGGCTCATTCCTTGTGGCAAGGGAAGCAAGTATTTAAATCTGTACTCAATAGAGGCTTCGGTTGCCAACAAAAAGCTTGGTCAATATGTCAAAGAGGCGCTGATAAAGAGTGAAAAGAGCAGCGACCCTACTGAAGTAAGGATGGCGAAGAAGAGTGGCAAAGTTTGTTACGAAAAGTATTATTTAGAAAATGTGATTATCATGGGGAATTTGTTTCTTTCTCGTTCAGAGAGTTGTGGTCCAATTATATTTGCCTCCAAATCTGTGATCCCAAGAGTCGTACGAATTTTTTGTGAATTGAATCATTTGGGCTTGGCCATTATGGTCATTTACTTCTTTTACATATCTTTGATTCTTCCACGTCGTGCACCGACAGAGAACGTGTTGTCTTTTTGCCTTTTTCGTAATCGTCTGCACAAGTCAGAGTTCTTTTTACCCACAAAATGTTTGAAGAACAGTTGTATTAATATTACGAAAATTTATTCTCAATCAATTTTATTTTATTTTTCATTTTCGAAATTCTATTAACATTTTATTTTGGTATCAACATAAATTGTAAATCTGGTTAAATTGTAAATCTAATTAATCACCTGTACGTCTACTTAATGTTGAAACTTAATATTATCAAAAAATTTCGATCCATGTATAGCTAAAAGGCAGGTTGTTAGTGCAAAAGCTGTTGGGTTCTAGTCACTAAAGTTTTACTCTCAAAGTTAAAAATTAATTTCTATAAGAATATTTGAAAAAACCCTGTATTTGAACTTGTGAGAAGATGATACGACAGTAGACAATACAAAATAATAATCACAAATAATAAGAAATAAGATTTTACGTGAAAAATTATTTTGAGAATGGGGAGAAAAATCGCAATATGATATGTCTGTAAAATATTTACCTTATGATGAGACTAATTATAAAAACCTTCACCAATATAATATTACAACACCTTATGATAAGTAACTTGAATAATAAAAAGTATAAGAGCAAATGAGAAAAAAAGTAACGATAAAAACATTTTTCTCGATATTAAGAGTAATCCACCAAGGATTGATGGGGAATGGAACATAATTTAGTACCCAAACAAATGAGTGAATCTTCATATTCAGTGAAAAGAGCATGTCAAGCGCCGATCCAGCTCATCAATGAATAATTTCTTCACTCAGGTGCACAAAGTAATGAACCTCATGCAATCCTCTATAAGGTTGGCCAATGAATCAAAAATTATGTATATATATATATAGGAGGCATAACACTCACAACAGAGTGACCCATCCGAACAAATTTTCTTTCATAACAGTATGGGGGCAATTAATATCCTGACTATTATTTGTCATCCTTAAAACTTTCCTCTTTCCACAACCTTTGTTATCATGTCCAACTCCTTATTTTTAGCCTAGACTTAATTAATTATTAATAACTTTGAATTAATAACATTCCTTACTCAATAATACCTAATAACAATGTGTTTCAATCTAGAATGAAATGATGAGTTTTTTCTAAATATGAATAGAGTTTTGGTTTTTATAGAATAACACGTTTCACTCTTACTTTAAACTGAGTTTCCAAATAAATTTTTTTATTCACAATATTTTCTTACTTTTGTCATATCAATGAACTTAACTTCAATGATAGAGAGTGCTGTACATATTTGTATCCTCACTTGCTTAGGCATAGCTCCTCATGTAAATATAAGCAAATATCCTGAATTCAAGAGTTAAAGTAGCTCGTCATATCAACGTCCATAAACCCAACAAAAAATGAATTACCATTGTCAAAGACCAAGCACATCTTAAAAGTACCCTGAAAATGCTTAAGTACTCACTTTACTGTAGACCGATACTTCTTTTCTGGATTAAAAAAGAATCGACTAATGGTTTAGCTGTATGAGCTATGTTCGACTTCATACAAATCATTGCATACATTAAACTCATAACAACTGAAGAACAAAAAAAATATTTTATGTTGGCCTTGTCATCCTTTGTAGAAGGAAGTTGTGGAGTGTTCAACTTAAATGATTAGCAAGCGAAATGTTCACTAGATTAGATTTCTCCATATTGAATCATGAAAGCACCTTTTCAATATATATATTTTTTTAACTTGAATTGTTGAAGAACCTCTTTGCTACCTAATCATAAACAATATATATATATATATTATGCTAGCCCAAAGTCTTGTAAAATAAAAAGGTTCCTTTGTTGCTTTTTCAACTCACTAATCCAATAGTTCTTCCATCCCATAATAAGCAAGTCGTCTATATAGAACAAAATGATAACCAAATCTTCTTCTTCTTCTAAGAACTTTTAGATAAATATACATTGGCTTTAAATAGTCTTCTAGTAGCCTTACTTTGCCATCACCTATTCAAATTTTTTGTACCATTGCCTCAAGACTTCATTTAACTCATAAAGACTCTTCTTCAAATAGTATACTAGATGCTCCTTTCATTTAGCTTAAAACCCCTCTAATTGTTTCATGAAAACTTCGTCCTAAAGATTATTGTGGAAGAAAGTCATCCACACATCTAGTTATTCAACTTCCAGATCAAGTCTCATAACTGGTATAGGAACAACTTGAATGGAAAATATCTTTATAACGGAAAAAAAAATATTTTCAAAATCAATACAACCAATCTTGTATTGTACTTTGGTTGATGGTTGTTTTCTTTGGACTTCAAGTGAAAAGCTTACTTATTCTTCAATGCACTATTTCCTTGGGAAATTTAGTGAGCCCAAAAGTATAGTTCTTATGGAAAGACTTTAACTCATCTTAGATAACATCTATGCCCTCCGTTTTATGGTCATCCTCTAAAACATCATTGAAACATTCGAGCTCTCTATTATCAATAAGTAATACATATCCGTCGGCCAATAGATATCTGGAAGGCCATCGATCTCTCATTGATTATTTAAGCGGTATAGTCGGTGTAAGCTTGGGAGCTTCATGATGAATACATAATGAGTATCATAATTTACATCATCATCTATCTCATCAAATGAGGGAATCTCATAGTCACCATCACCTTTTTGATCACCCCGAGCGACATCATCAACTTAAATTGGCATTAGTGTCAAAGGCATAAGATCTATATCACTAAAATAGTTATTATTGTAGGAGATCAACTTTTTCGCTTTACTAATATCCTCATGGGCCTCGTCTTCAATGAATCCCACATATTTTGGTTTCAGAAGCTTCTTCTATACTGAATCACAAAATTGACAGCAGAATTCATCTTCTCCATAATTGAGAAAGATGTGTTGCTGTATTTTCACATCAATCTTAGATCTTTCATCTCTTAGAATATGGACAATTGACTTGCACCAGAACACGTACAAATGATTGTAAAGAATCCATTCCAAACTTTACCTTGTCAGACATACCAGTATTTAGGGAACCGCTAGAAAAAATGTTAATTTCATAAGTCATATCATTTAAGGCTTTCCCCCAAAAGGATATAAGAAGTTTCGCCACTGAAAATGCACATTGAATTCTCTCAATCAACATTCGATTCATATCTTTCGGCCACACTACTTAGTTATGGTGTCTTCAGTGCAGTATTTCAATGTCAATCTCATGCGAACAACAATATACATCAAGTGGCCCGACTACTCTCCTCTATTGTGACCATGGATATACTTTAGCTTCTTTTCCATTTTCTTTCCAACCAATGTATGAAATTCCTTGAAGATTTCAAGTGTTTGATCCTTTATCTTTAAGAGATATAACCTATAATTTTTTAGAACAATTATCATTAAAGATTATAAAATAAAGTACGCCGCTGAGAATCTTTATCTTGAGAAGATAACATGAGTCAGTATATACAAGTTTAAAGAAAACCGCCTTCTTTGTAAATGAGTTTTCATTGAATAAAACTCTCCATTGCTTTTCAGTTATACAATGAGGACATCTTTAACTTTGCCTTCTTAGCACCCAGAAGAACATTCTTCTTCACTAAATAGTTGAGCCTTTCTCGCTTATGTGGCTAAGTTGCTTGTGGCATAATTGGTTGACACGTAACCCTTAACCATATTTACATCTCTATTTGATACCAGAACTTTTAACATGTAAAAGCTAAAAAGCTTCTCACATGTCACCACTAGAGACTACCTCTAGTGAGTTTCTATAAGCCCTTATAGAATATATTACAAAACCCTTTTTCATCAATTTACCGACCAATACAAGATTCAAGTATGTTAGGGTCATTTTTGTGATTGGTATATTTCGTGATCATATTTAATCATTTATCGATATTGGGTTGAGTTCATCGAAAAACTACATCTACTTATTTTGGTGGCTGTCCATTCCCGAGTTCCAGGAGTATCACGCCTGCTATTCGCCTACTACCCGCTCGAGCTCCGATTCTAGAAGCCCCGCACCTACCGTGCGCTCGCCATCCGCTTGACCCCCGATTCCAATAGCCCCGCGCCTTCTATGAGCTCGCCGGGCGCTCGAGCCTAAATTTCAGTAACCATCTGCTTGAAGCTCACCGTCCTCCTGCTCAAGCCCAAATAGGATTTTCTCTTGAAATCCTCGCTGCACTCAAACGCCGTGGCAACAGTCATTAATTTTAAACATGTTTTTCGAGCTCTCTATAAATTTTCTCCTTATTTCAATTCCCCTAATTTTTGTTCAAGCATTTTGGAGTGCCCCCTTTGTGAGAAATCTAACTTTTACTCCATTAACCTTACTCAAAATTGAGAAAATCGTAATTACATAATTGTGTTTCATATGCCAACGGTTTTCTCACCACTTGTTCTTTACTGATTCAACACTCATATCCTTTTACCTTCGTTGGCGATGTGGGTAATGTGAAAAAGGGGATCTAGAGGTGTATGGCAATTTAAGCGGCTTATGAGGGAAGATTAACGTAAAGACCGAAAAATATCTGATTCCGTTGCCATTGGCAAATTCAATGAGTTCGTTGGTAGGGATCACAAGATGAAAGTAAGTTGGCTAGGTTAGCATATTATTACCACCCAATTTACAAGTTAATTTTCATAGTGTATTTCTTCCCTAACCGTTGAAGCCCGGAGGATTTTTTTCGGTTACCATGAGTATCGAGTTTTTCCTTCGTCACCAAAAATTGCCTCTAATTTCTTATTGCTTATTGCCTTCATTTATTTGCTCATATTGCTCATATCATTTAGATATAAATATTCTTTACTTGTATTGAATATTTAATTTTATACTGCTTCCACTAATCCTACACGAGGTCAAAACTTTATTACGTAATTTGGAACAAAATGTCCTTTTCAATTGGTATCAGATACTTACCCCGATCCGTGACATCCAATCTAGATGTATACGAGTGGATCACTATCCGTTCCTTCCTTCTTTGATGGGAGTAACTATAAGTATTGGAAGGTTCATATGAGAGCATTTCTCAAATAGATGGATGAGCGAGTATGGTTTAGCACTCAAATGGTGTGGATACCACCAAGAAGTTTAACCACCGATAAACTAAAAGTTTTATCTTTGTGGTCAAAAGAAGAATTTGATACCTATAATTGGAACAGTAATGGACTGTATGCCATTTTTATGGCCATATCTTTCGAAGAATTTAAACGTATCTCTATATGTGAGACTTCAAACGATGCGTGGGATATTCTTAAAATCACTCATGAAGGCACCAAACTTGTCAAAAATTTAAAACTACAAATTCTTACAACTAAATTTAAAAAAATCTGAATGAAAGATAATGAAACATTCGATGAATTCTATATTCAACTAAATGATATTATAAACTCCTTATTTAATTAAGGAGAATGAATTCTTGAATATAGAATAGTTAGAAAAATTTTTCGATCTCTCCCTGAGCGATTTAGACCTAAGGTCGTTGCTATCAAAGAAAGTAAAGACCTTGATAAAATAAAGATCGAAAAACTTGTAAAAGCTCTCCAAACTTATGAACACATACTTTCACAATCAAGGAAAACTAAATCGATTACTCTAAAATCTATTAGGAAAAATAGAGACTGTAACATCGATGATGAGTCAAATAGTGATGAAGATTTTACCCTATTTGTTAAAAATTTTAAAAAATTATTGAACAACTGACAAACCAAATGAGGATTCAAAAAGATCACTTAAATTTGATAAGAAAGATCGACGTGATATTAAAGAATCCAAATCAAAGAATACCCAAAGAGTTCAACGTCACGAGTGTAAAGGTTTTAGCTATTATCATGCTAAATGTCCAAGTCTTAAATGCCAATAAGGCTAAACTTTAAAAGTTAATACGACCTTAAACGATGACGAAAAAGAAGAAGTTGAAAGATGCACTAAAGATGGCTCGGTTAAGTACATGAAGTTTATGACCCCGATGTGTGGAAGTGATGAACATTTAAAAGAAACTCATAATCAATCCGATGACTCTGAGAACGAGTCAGAAGCTAAATTTGATAGGTTTCAAGAAGTATATGATAAACTATTTAAGGAATACCTAAAAGTAAAGAAAATAAATAAAATATTAAATAGTATGCTCATCAATTAGGAAAAAAAAGGCATAAGTTATGACCAAATTGAAGAGTGCCACTTTTGCACATCATGAACTGAAAATGAAAAACAACTCCTTAATCAAAAAAATTAAATACCTTGAAGTGCAGCTTAAAAACACTAAGAATAATATGAAAAAATTCTCAAATAGAACCCAGAAACTTGATCACATGTTGGGGTTTGGAAAAGTTACTGAAAATAAAAAGGGTTTGGGATATATTGAGAAAATTTTTCAACACGGCCTGCAACCTAAGACTATCTTTGTTCCCACCGTTTGAATCCCACACAAAAATATTAACACATTTAAAATCTCTCAATCGGTGTCTCAACGTGTAGAGAAAAGATTTAGCTTAAATCCTATGCCTAATCCATATAGCCAAAAGGTCATGAACAAACCCACTAAATTTATACTTACTTACCATGGGTGCGGCATTATTCGCCATATTTGCCCCTACTACCTCAAACGTTACGTCAAAATAATTTTTGGCAAAGCTCAAAGACAAAGTATCTCATTCACTATATCAACCTTTTAAATGATCAAATGACCAATTTAAGCAATATAATAAAACGTGGTAAGAAATTATGGATTAAGAAGAGTGAGCTCCACTACCCTTTGATCACTTGTGACAAAAAGATGGAGTAGTTGTTATTTTAGGGAAGATAGGGGGAGTAGATTTTAGGGGGAGTAGTTCTTGTTTTTCGGGGGAGGTTATTGTTGTTAGGGGGAGTTATGTTACTATAAGCTACTATGCATGATTATCTTCTTTTTATATTACTCTCGACATATTGTATCTCTTTATATTATGTCTATTTGTACTAACTATAGTTGACCAAGTAATAGAGTTACAGTGACGACACGACAACTACAATATCAACACAACAGCTCTCGTGTAGTGTTTTTTATTTACTTGTATTATTTTTATCTCTCACTAAGTGTAGATTTTTATATATACAGGTTTTATCTCAACTGTGTCTAAACCTATACTTCTCTTATATTTTTTTTCTTACACATTTTATCACGAAATTGTCAAAGGGAGAGATTCTTAGGGTTATCGTGATGCACCGAATTATTCTCCTTAAATAACCTCCGTCAAAGACAATGATAAACTAGTAATCCTAATTAAAATTATTAATTTCTGTAAAAAATTGGGTAGAGTTTCATTTGTAAATTGAGTGTTTGTCGAAATACAAACACCTATAAATCAACCATTCACAACAATTTACAACAATCCACAACAAAACTACAAGTCTCAATGTTCAACACACTAATCGCCCCATCAACCGAGGCGGCACTGACATCATAACTCCAGTATAATACCGATGGGGAATGATGCCAATTAGGAACCTCGATCATAACCACAATGAGAAGGACCTGCGGAAGCATAAAAAATCACAATATACGGCGGAAACTGATCCATCATTTATTCATGTTAAATATCATTAACCATCACCATACACCATATATATTTTATAAAGTTTACAAAAATAGAACCAAATTTTCTTTTTCATACACAAATCAGCTAAGTCCCAACCCTGAGTCCTGCGTGCAATATTAGCTGTCTAGCGTACTTCTATGATCTACTCTGTCTCATCGGGCATCAATGTGTTATTATCTGAAAGACATATAGTAAGAGTGAGCGTACAACCTAACAAATAAAATCATACATCACTAACTACAATAATTTATAGGAAAGACAGTAATTGGGTAGGGGAATCATATAACTTGAATAAAAGGAAGTATGCGAGGAGAGGGAATATCTGGAATCATTTAGTTCGCATATTTGTTCTGGTTACGTTCATTCATTTTTATTACTTTTATCAATCTTTACGGACCGGAGCTAATAAGTCGTACTAACCAATGAAGTGAGAGGACGAGGAAGGAAATGTGTCTGCCACACATTTTAAGGCCAGCTACATTTTAAGTTTACAGCACTTGACCATCGACTATATTTTAAATCTGCAGCACTTGAGCATCAGCTATATTTTAGGCTTGTAGCACTCGGCCATCTCAATCGCCCCATATCCCCCGGGGACTAGGGCAATCCTCGTTCTTTCATAGTAGCATCCTAAAGCATACTCTAAACATCACCCACCCCCAAGAGCGGTCGGAGTATTCCTTGGGTTCCAACCGTGATGTACATGGTAAGATAGAGAGTACTACCTCTGTGGTCCATGGTCCTAGTTTCAAAATTAGTCTTAATCCTTTAAAGGGGAATCCACCATTTTTCATATATATTCTCCATCCGAAAAATCACATTCCCATCACATGTCTCCATCCGAGAGACCAAATCCATCACATTACACTTTGTGGATTCCCTTCCATTTACTTGTTCGATTCCCTTCTTTTATTTGGAACTTAAATCTTTCAGCCATTAAATTTAACTCGCATGAGAGTTTGGTTTTACTTACCTTTATTGGTCAAACACCACATCAGAAGCCTCCGGGACGCATCTCCTTACTCCCGGTGCACAATTACACATTTTTAGAGCTTACAATTTGACACAATATTTAGTCATAAGTTTCATCACAGTTGAAGAGAACTAAAGCATGCACATTTACCTTTCAATTTTGAGTGAACAGTGTCATGCCACTTTTAGAGGGCTTGGACGCCGTGAACGGGTCGAATCTTGCGGAATCGGACATCCGGTGAACACATACTTTTGGGATGCGGGGATTCATATTTTAAAGTCATTTCAACATTTTATGAAAGTAAAAACATACAATTTCTCCTTTTTGTCTTAGGTGAACAATAACAGCACCCATTTAGAGGGCCCGAAAGCCGCGAACGGGTCAAAACGTGCAAGATCGATTGCGCGGCCGACATATATACACATTTGGGACATCGGCATTCACATTTTGGGGTCAATTTAACTAAATAAGGTATGAAAACAGAAAACCCCCAATTCCCGTAGGTTAGGGTTTGGCGGTACTCCACCGGTCGGATCGGTGAGTAAATCGGACAATAAATTACACAATTCTTGGTCTAAAGTCAAGGGTATCACATTTTTCATGGTTTGGATGGGTATCGAGATAAAAATATCCAATGATAACTGAAAAATATCGAAAGAGAAAAGTTAGTGAGTATGAGAACATTTGCCTCGATGTGTACCATCACTTTTATAACTGGCTCTCCGACAGATTCGGACTCTACGCCTTGATCTCCTCCTTTCTCTCTCTAAAATTGGTGCTCTTCCTCTCTCTTCCTCTCCAAAACTTTCTGGAAATGAGGAAAAACGGAGAAACGCAAAGCAGGTCGTGTTTTTATACCCGTCAGGACGCTCGAGCGCCGGGCGGGCTAGCGGTGAGGGCGTCCTCGCTGCCAGCCCGCATTCGAGAGCGCACAGGTGCTCAGCGGGCAGGGGAGCTATTGGTTTTTGGCGCCCGAGCGTGCACAGGCGCTCAGCGGGTAGGGGAGCTACTGGTTATTGGCGCTCGAGTTCACACAGGCGCTCAGCGGGCGGGGGAGCTATTAGTTTTTGGCGCTCAAGATTAACTCGAGCACGCAGCAGGCACGGCCTGCTGCTTGTGCCACTGCTTTTTGCGCTCGAGCCTACACTCGAGCACACAACAGGCGCAATCTGCTGGCAGCGCTTCAGCAGTCCCCGACCCGATTTTCCTTCTGATACGCATACTCATTCATTCAATAGGTCTAGTATTTATTATTATCACATTGATTTTCTCGTATTTATTATAATTTTAGACCCAGAATCTCACAGTCATTTTTGTGATTAGCATATTCCATAACCATATTGAATCATGTGCCGATATTAGGTTGAGTTCATCGAATTGCTATATCAAATTATTTTGATGGCTGTCCATTTTCGGGTTCCAAGTGTATCATGCCTACTGTTCTCCTGCTACCCACTCGAACTCTGATTCCAAAAGCCCAACGCCTGCCGTGCGCTAGCCATCTGCTCGAGCCTCGATTCCAGTAGTCCCGCGCCTTCCATGAGCTTGTCGGCGCTCGAGCCCAAATTCTAGTAACCATCCGTTAGAAACTCGCCATCCTCTTGCCCGAGCCCAAATAGGGTTTTCTCTTAAAACCTTCAGTGTACTCACTGCTCGAGCGCCGCAACAATGGTTATTAATTTTAAACACGTTTTGCGAACTATATAAATTTTCTTCTTATTTCAGTTGCCCTAACTTTTACTGAGGCATTATGGAACACACCCTTTGAAAGAAATCCAACTTTTACTCAATTAATCTTGCTCAAAATTGAGAAAACCGTAATTACATCATTGTGTTTCATATGCTAACGGTTTTCTCACCACTTGTTCTTTACCAATTCAACACTCCTACTCTTTTACCTTCGTTGGGGACGTGGGTAGTGTGAAGAAGGGGATCCGGAGGTGTGCAACAATTCAAATGATTCGTGGGGGAAGATTGACATGAAGATCGAAAGGTGTTCGGTTCCGTTACCATCGACAAATCCAAGGAGTTCCTTAGTATGAATTACAAGATTGGAGTAAGTCGGTTAGATTAGCGCGTCATTACCACCTGATTTGTAAATTAATTTTTATAATGCGTTTTTTTCCTGGCCATTGAAGCCCGAAAGGTTTTTCTCGGTTATCATGGGTATCGAGTTTTTCCTTCGTCACCAAAAATTACTTCTAATTTCTTATTACTTATTACCTTTATTTATATACTCGTATTGCTCATGTCATCTATATATAAATATTCTTTACGTATATTAAATATTTAATTTTGTACTACTTCCGTTAATTCTGCACGGGGTCAAATTGTGTAATTAGGGACAAAACGTCCTTTTCAAAGTAGATGTTCAGGATGTGTTATATATCCCTCAAGACCAACTTGATGCCATTGCCAATAGGTAAACACATGTCACCGGATCCTATGATCAAAGAAAATTCATTGTTCCTTTTTATAATATGCTAAAATTACTGGCAGTACAAGATGTAAAAAATTTCCTCCTAGACATCACATGGGTGAAGCATCGCTATTGATCACCCAACTTATATCGTAATTAGCCACATTGTTTAAATTTTCTTCATACACAATGAGAAGATTGGACTTGATAATAACTGATTATTCTTCTTTTTATTGATATCTCAATTTTTTCATTTTTATTTGTAACAATATTTCTTGATATAATATTTCTTTTTGCAATAGCAGCGTTCGAGATTTTGATACCTCAACCTTGGTTCGTTTCAACTCTTTCCACCTGATTTGGAACCTTTCCCTTTTTATCTTTCCAGTGACTTTGAGACAAGCATTTTGGAATGTAAGGATACGGAGTCTTGTGGCCTTATTTTCATCTCCTCACTAAGGAGGATCACACTCTTTGCTATTTCTAGGATTACTACACTTTTAGGGGTGGAGTTAGAACAATCGCAAGCCTAACAACATTTTATACCCATTCTACTCAATTGATCAACACCAAGATAAAACTCGTTGAGATGATAGCCTATAAAACCTCCTTCCCATTATTTTATTTGTATCAGTTTCATCAAATGACATAATTTATTATTATCTGTTTTCGAAGCATAAAACACTTTGAGCTTTTTTCATAGCGCACTCACATGTTTTTCATTACATATATAATTAGAAAGGTTATTGTTAACATATTTTCAAATATTCATTAGATTTTAATGTGAACTTTTGAGTAGAAAATACTAAAAAATTTTTGACAAATAATAAATTGTTAATCTTATTCCTCCAAATATCAAAGTTGGTGTAATTCAAACATTATTTTGTTAATACCCCCTATCAATTCAAATAATTTTGACAAAATAACCCAAACTCTCTCATACATATATGCGCCCAATGATGACATGTCAGGCGCTGATCTCACTCATCAATCTTATTCATTTGCTTGATCATATTAAGTGGTGAACCACACGCAATCCTCCATGTGATCAGCCAACAAAAAAAAGAATATGGATATGTATAATAGTATGGCACTTGTAAGAGAGTAGGCCATCCCAATAAGAGCCTCTACGTGATAAAATCTCTTTTACAAATTTGTTCTGGAGGACCATAACAAGTGGGGTTAGTGAGCATGATATATGGGAAGAAAACTTAGCTAAGAGGGGAGAAATGATATTAGTGAGCATGATATATGTTTGAAGCCTTTGCTAGCCCGCAGGTTGTGCCTTGTGATTTGGCAACTGAAACAGCACATAAAAAGTGAAAAATATGCAACTCTCCCAATTACGAAAGCATTAAATACTTTTACTAATTATTATGGAATTTATAATAAAGCTTTTT
>JAODPA010152157.1:0-14882 GCA_025585075.1 Nepenthes mirabilis
TTTTTTAACTGTCAAAAATCTTGTTAATCCCAAATATAAACAATAGTTAAAAATATATGTGATGCGTCCTAAATTTATATTTTGAATAGATTCGAGTCAAATTATTCGTATGATTTCAGCTCCGTCCACTGAGTCTCAAATCTTACACACCACAACTTTAAACAAAAGTCAGGTGGCGGCGAGGTATGATCCTATTGAAAATACTCTAACGCTCAAATCAATAAGTAGCCTTCAAAGAATAGAATGTGGATGTAGAAAATGCAAAATGAATGCAAGGTGAGTATTTGTAGATGTAGGAATGCTCTCGTCGGCAGAGAGACTTTAGGTGCTCATGAGGAGTAAATTCTCTAAATACCGAGTTCGTTGGGAACTAGTAGTAGAGAGCGAGTGTTCGGATGCTCGAGTATGTGAAAGCTTCGTATTGCATAAGAGCATTTGTGAACAAACGAAGGCGTTGCCATTGAAGGGAGCTTCTATGGCCTTTTATAGCCATGGCCCTAAACTGTCTTCCTTGTGTAAAAGGGGTTAGATACTCACACTCTGTTGGGGATCATTGTCTTTCCTGCATAGGCGTGAGCGCCTTTCTAGTTGTAACGGTCAAAGAACTGATCCTCTTCCTTCTGCGTTTTGTAACCGTTATGGTTTTCAACAGACAATGCGTGAATTTTGGCGTCTTCCTCTCGGAATGTGATTTGATTTTGGAGGTGACCGTTACAATAGAGCTTGCCTTTTCTGGAGATGCGCGAAATTAGGGCAGATGATCGTTGTGGCTTGAGGACGGATATGTGGACCACTCTAGGCTTAGGCCACGTGCGTCCTGGGCCTCAACTGGTCTACTGGTTGCTTCTCCGGTCAACAGAAGTGTTGACCATCCTGCGCTCAAATGGGTTGTCTTAATCTTGGTCCTTTGTCAGTTCACTAGCCTTTCGTCCAGTCAACTGCAGCGTTGACTATTCAGGCATAAATAGGCCGCTAAGGATTTAGGTCGTTTCCTCCTTCATGGGTCAGCCTGTTACTAGTGTTCCCATCACTAGCCCCTCATACTGGTGGTTTGAGACTCTAACCTCCAACATGTTCATGATAGGACACGCCTGGCTGGGTAACTCTATCTGAGTCATTTAGGCAATGACTCTTGGTCTGCTGATCACGTTGGTTGCAATTGTTGACCATAAAGTCAAGATCCGAAAAATAAAGTTATAGGAAGCATTTATCGGATTCATTGATCGTACCAACCAGAACCCGGAGAATTGGCTGAAAAGAGTGTTAACCGGATTCGTTGACCATCTAGGCAAGAATCCGGAGAACTGAGCAGGAAGAAGAGCATTGACCAGATTTGTTAACCATCCATGCAAGAATTCAGAGGAATGGCTAAAGGAAGCGTTGACCATCCAGGCAAAAATCCGGAGGACTGGTTGAGATTGAATCGACGCGCTATCATGCCGTCGGATTGTCAGTCAAAAAGTTGTCATGTGTCAATATGAAGTGAACTTACGATCCCGATAATTAATGTGCCAGAAGATCTGATTCGACCGTGCCCTCTCCAGAAGCGACACATGTCAACAATGATGTGTTGCCATCATTTTCGATGTGTTGCCCTTCTCCAACGGCTGCGTACCTTTATAACCTGTAGGTCCATTTTAAATTTACCACGCTTTCCTTGTGAAAATTTCTAAGTCTTCGTCTTTCTTCTTGCTATGGTGTCCATGGCTCCTTCCGTTCTTAAGATTGCTTCTGTGATTAGTCCCGGTGAGATCAGAGAGTTATATGTCGAGTATAACATTCCACGGAAGATCATATTCACAATGCCCAGCAAATACGACAGGGCCTACTTCCCTACTAGGGACCACATTGTTGTTTATGAGACTCACTTGAGAAGTAAGCTACACCTCCCTGTACCAGAGGAGCTACTGGCCATCTTTACAGCACTTAGAGTTCCTATCGTACATCTTCCTCCGCCGCCATTCAAGGCTGCTGACGGTGGAGGCAGCAAGGGTGATGTTTCGATTCACCCAGAGTAGGAACTTAATCTCATTGTCCCCTAGAGAGTTTCATATCAGTGATGCCATCTATGATTTTTCAAAGAACTGGAATGACCGTTTTTTCTTTGTTCACGTTGACGATACATGACCCTTGTCTAGAAATTTGGCCAAGATTCCCAGTGTTCTAACCGGGACGCCCAAGAAGGAGGAGGTGGCTGCCGTGGAGCCACTTCTACAGTTGGTAAAAGATCATCTCCCTCAATTTAGGAGAGATCACCTGATTTCCCGTGAGGAAGCTACGAGGGCTCGTTGAGGACCACCATTTCCAGTCCGGAAGATGAGACTTCCATCTTCAATGGCCTCCCAGCGCAAGAGGAAAGCCAGCGCTATTGCCATTGAAACGGCCGATGCACTTTCCACCGGTGATACTCCCAGTAGTCTAAGGCAAAAGAGGGCTACTATGATAGAGCCTTCTTTTCTTCTTCATCCTCCACAGAGCCGGACTACATCTTGGCCGATCGACTAGCCGGAACCAAAAAGCGCTCCGGAGTAGAGGCTGCTGTAGAAGTGTATGAGGCCATGCTGCGCACTGTTGCGAGCGGCATTGTCGCTGCACCACCGCAACTGGAGCACTTCACGCCGATGGAACCACTGCCTTAAGCCGTGAGTTTAGAGCCAACTGCTGAGCTGCTGGCTGAGCCAAAGGAGCTAGCCATGGAGCCTTCTATGGCGCCTGATGAGCCAGCCGCCGGAGAGTTTCTTGAGGCGGTTGAAATCAGTATTGAGTTGGTGAAAGAGACTGCTGCTGAGACTTCAGCGGAGCGTGCTAAGGAGGCTGTCGCTTCCAGTCCTTCAGCATCAGGCCCAAGGTCGCGTAGCAGGCCAATAAGGAGGCAGCGCCAAGTCTAGCTGGTAACTTTTCGAAGATTCCCTTCTCTTTTTTTCCTTTGTTGTTTGTCACTTAATGTTTTTGGTCTCTTGTAGGAAAAAATGATTTTGGGCGTGGTGAGCAATAGATTGCATCAAAGGGACACAGTGATCTTGGACAGCGAGGAAGAGATCACCTAGTTTGAGGAGAAGATGGACCTACTTATGGCCCAGTCCCATGAGGAGAAGACTGCTCTTCAGTCAAAGTTATCATAAATTAACTCTTGGGCAGTGAAAAATGCAAGACTGGAAGAGGAAACTTCCCGGGCAATGGCGCACACTAATGAGCTCTTGGGACAAATAGTATCGTTAGAGAACGAGCTGTCTACTTACATACGTCCACATAAGGTTTCTTAGGCGCTGTGGGTACGGTTATGGGAAGGCATCAACATCAGTCACCGTGCTGCACAGTTGGTGGATCCCAATTTTTTCATCAGTATCCTTGACCCAGTGAACCGCTCTGCCAAGCGACGTGAGAGCCTCATGGACCAGTCCCGGAGTGCACAAGAGCCTCTCCCGCCTCCTCCTGGGAGCTCTGCTCCTTAGTAGATATTTTGTATCCCGTACTCTTTGTAGTGATTGTAAATGTACAGATGTTATCAATAAAACAATCATTTTACTGATATATTACGTTCCATGACTTTGCTTTCATTAGCTGTCCCTTTAGTAACTCATATACAATGTACGAGTTGGCCGGCGTCTAGCCACATTGGAGACGTTTGTTGTGCTCTTAGATGATATTCTTTTTTTTACCATAGAGAATTCTTAAATCTTTGAGAAGACATTAGGATGAGTCCTGTTGTTATATCAAGCCGAGTTTATACTCGAGCATGAGTTGAGGCTTGGGTGGTGCTATCCATGTATGAACTTGGGCGGCCAGCTTTAAGATGGAACACTTTGCTTCCGATGTGTTAACCGTCGTAGACTGGCAGCACTAACTCCTATTGGAGGAGGCCAACACGCATGCCGTTTAAGCGCCCTAAAGTATAGAATTAGACCGCGAACGGGGCCACATATATGACCAAGGTTTAATTCGATGGCTTATAAACCACCTGGATGATCAGAGTTTATTTTGACTGCTTATAGGCCTACATGACCATGGATTAATTCGACCGCTTATGGGCCGCTGGATGACCAGGGTTTAATTGCGAGTGGGTGAAAACCCGACCGACTTAGGGACAGTTTAGGTCGTTTATTTTGTGTAATCTACAAACAAATATTAATATGAAACATAAAAAGAAAGGAAAGAAAAACATGTCACAATGTAAATGAAAAAGAACTACTCGTTTATTAATGACAATGAACGTTACAAGTATGCTCATATCATACAAATGACCTATCTGGTTTTTCATTGGAAGAAACGTTTAAGATGGACTGCGTTCCACGTCCGTGAGACCAACTTACCGTTTTGAGTTCAAAATTTGTATATTCTATTTCACAGAACGGTTGAGAATAGAAATGTGCATTCTCAATTCGTGGAAAGTTTGTTCCGGTTGGTGGTCTTTCCTGAAGGCCTGTGCTTCACAAAACCAGGTCTTCAATTTCAAATTCCCGTGCTTTCACTTTCTTATTGAAATAGTAGGCGACTCATTGATGGTACGCTGCTGCCCGTATGCTGACTGCATCGCGAGCTTCCTCCAACAAGTCTAAGTATTCCCTAATCTTTTGGAAGTTACCAAGCAGGTCAAAGGCTTCGACCCTAAGATTTAAGAGCTCGATCTCAATCAGAATCACCGCTTCAGTCTCGTGGTAGAGGTTGAAGGGTGTCTTGCGAATTGGATCCTTAGGAGTAGTCTGGTATGACCATAAGACGGATGGTAGCTCGTCGACCCAAGAGCCCCCTACGTCCTCCAATTTGGTTTTCAGATTGCGGATTAGCGTACGGTTGTTGACCTCCTCCAATCCATTTGCCTAGGTGTACGCCACCGAAGTGTAGACAAATCTAATACCTAGACTGGTACAATACTTAATGAAGCGCTTTTTTGAGAATTGGGTTCCGTTGTCGGTTATGATGACCTCGGGAATATCAAATTTGCTCACTATACTCTGATGAACAAATTCTAATGCATTGTGCTTAGTGATCTTGGCCGGCGGGGCGGCTTCAACTCATTTAGTGAAGTAGTCAATGCCCGTAATGATGAACTTCCTTTGCCCAATCGCGATGAGAAACAGGCTGAAAATATCGAGCTCCCATTGCGCAAAAAGCCAATGAGTTTAAAGGGATCTCTGCTCTGCTGGAGACTGCTGGTGAAGATTGCCATAGAGTTGGCAATTTTCACACTTCTTTATAAACTTCAGGGCGTCTTTCCTCGTTGTCGGCCAATAATATTCATAGCGCATGACTTTGAACGTTAGGTTCTTGCTATCAATGTACAATCCGCATATTCCAATGAGGACTTCGCTAAAGGCGTAATTAGCCTTCTCAGGAGTAAGGCATCGAGTTACAAAGTCGAGTAACCACGACGATATAGCCGTCCATCGACTATGGTGCACCAGTCGGCTGTCTTCTTGATCCGCTTGGCTTCGTCTACGTTATCTGGCAGTGTTCTGTCCGCCAGATATCTCCAATAAGGTGTCATCCAATTTTCAGAGTCAGAGACTTACATTGCTTCCTATTCCTCTATGCTGAGAGTGCTCAGGGCTTTCCTAATGTCCCACAAGCATTGCTCTGGGTTTTCAGCTGTTGCTACACTAGCAAGTTGGTAAAGAGAGGGTTCTTCACCTTGTTCATCCAATTCTGGGGACATGGACTAGATTCAACTTGTCAAATCTCCGGATGGCGTCCTTCACCTTGGCGAGGTATTTGGCTAAGAGAGGGTTGCACGCATCAAAACTCCTATTAATTTGGTTAACGACTAGCTCTGAGTCACTGTAAACGGTCAGCCGCCTAACTAAGCATTCTTTGACTAGTCGTAATCCGGCTAATAGGGTTTCGTAAACAACAACATTGTTGGTAACCGAAAAGTCGAGTTTAAGGAAGTGCTTCACTTCAAACCCGTCCGACACTATTGCCTGAGTTCGTAGACCAATCCGTCCACGTTGAGGGCCCATTCTAGCTCTTCTGGGTGGTGATCCACAACCTCAGTAGGATTCTCATCAACGATTGGCGTCGTGGTCTCGACGATGAAGTCGGCCAGAGCCTGTCTCTTGATGACTGACCTAGGTAGGAATTCAATGTCGAACTCTCCCAACTCGATAGCTCACTTAACCCGCCGTCCGAAAATATCAGGTTTCTGGATGATACTTTTTAGTGACTGGTCAGTCAGAATGACCACGTGATGAGTCTAAAAATAAGGTCTTAACTTCCGGGCAGAGAAGACGATTGCCAAAGCCAGCTTCTCAGCGCGCGGGTGGTGTGTCTCTGCGCTAGTCAACGTCTTGCTCACATAGTAGACCGGCCATTGAGTGTCAGAGTCCTGGCATATGATGACAGAGTTAAGAGCCACATCTGACACTGCCAGGTAGATGCACAGCTCTTCTCCATCCCTGGGTGACATTAGCAACAATAGACTGGCCTAGTATAGCTTCAACTCATCGAAGGATGCTTGGCTTCAACTCATCGAAGGATGTCTGGCACTCCGCAGTTTACTGGAAACCGTTTGCTTCAGTCCCCCTTAGAACCTCAAAGAAATACTGATATTTGTCCCCCGACTTTGCCAAGAAGTGGGACAGTACTGCCAATCGTCCGGTTAGCCTCTGGACATCTTTGACACTCCGTGGCAAAGACATGTCTGTGTAATGGTCTTGATTTTCTCTAGATTTGCTTTAATCCCTCGCTGAGAGACGATGTAACCCAAGAACTTTCCTGATGACACTCCGAAGACACATTTTGAAGGATTTATCTTTATTTGGTGTGCACGGAGTACCTCGAAGAATTTGACCAGATCGCAAAAATGGTCGTTGTTGGTCTTGTTCTTGACAAGCATGTCGTCGGTGTACACCTCCATATTACAGCCTATTTGCTTCTCGAATATATTGTTCACGAGCCTTTGATAAGTGGCACCCGCATTCTTCAGATCGAAAGGCATGACCCTATAGCAGTAGGTGCCTTGGTCGGTCGTGAACGAGCTGTGCTTCTCGTTCTCTGGGGTCATCCGGAACTGGTACCCGCATTCTTCGGATCGAAAGGTATGACCCTATAGTAGTAGGTGCCTTGGTCGATCATGAACGAGTTATGCTTCTCATTCTCTGGGCTCATTTGAACCTGGTTGTATCTCGAATACGCGTCCATGAAGCTCAGCAACTCGTATCTAGAAGTTCAGTCCACCAACAAGTCGATTCTGGGTAAAGAGAAGCTGTCCTTTGGACAAGTTTCGTTGACGTCAATGAAGTCGACGTGCATCCACCATTTTTCGTTGCTTTTTTATACTAGGACGACATTAAAGAGCTAGTTCGGGTATTAAACTTCTCTAATGAAGCCGGTGTCCAACAACTTCTTTACCTCTTTTTGGATGGCCACAAGCTTCTCCATGGAGTGGTTCCTCTGCTTCTACCTAACGGACTTGCGGTTGGAATCGAGGTCCAACTTATGGACCATTACTCGGCCAAAATCTAAGGCATATCAACGGGTCTCCGCGCGAAGATATCAGCGTTCTATATCAAGAACGCTATCAACTCTTCACGCAGTGGTCTAGAAAGTGAGCCTCCAATCTGCATGCACCAATTTGGGCCCTCTGGATTTAGTGGCACTAGGTCAGTTACCTTGTCGGACTGCACCTGCTGTAAGGTTGCTTCGTCTCGGTGGTCCAGTTCTCCTATAAGCCTTACGCCGTTGCTTGGAGCAATATGAGACATGTAACATGTCCGTTCAGTCATTTGGTCACCCAACACTTCACCAATATTGCATGCTGTTGGAAACTTTATTTTTAAATGCAGTATGAAAGTAACAGCTTCGAACACTACTAGGCACGACCACGGAGGGCAGGTTAACGACTAAGAAGGTGAATATATGACTCGCCATTCTAGGGGACATGCCCGGGGTAACCTCCAACTGTATCATTCTTTAGACGGCTACAAGCTCGTTGTCTAGAACATAGAGCAGGCTTTCGGCAAGTTTTTAGTTGATTCTTTTTTAGTTCAAGTTTAAAGAAGGCATCGAGATAAAGCAAATCCTTTAAGTTTCCATTATCAATGAAAACTCGTTTCAATTGATTACATACGGTACCACTTGAAATAAGTGCAGATACAACAAGAGTATCAACGTGTGGGAAAATTACATGATCCATGCCACTAAAGCTAATGATATTCTCTTCTACTCGTTGTTTCTTCTACCAAACTTGTCGCTCCTTGTGATCTACTTGGGTATTGGTCAGTCGGGTTGTGACCACTCTAGCTGCGACCCAGTTTAGTAGCTGGGACAGCTCTGGTCCTTCCCTACTTGAGGCGACGGAACTCTGCCCAGAATTTCTGACGAACCTGGTAAGATGGCCCCTCCGAATGAGCTCCTCAATCTCCCACTGGAGCGTCTTGTAGTCCTCCATGGTGTGTCCTCAAGATCGATGAAAATCATAATACTTAGCTAAATTTCTTCCCTCCATGTTCTTCAATGGTTCGGGGCACTTGAGGAACTTCTCCCCATGAATCTAATAAGGACATTGGACTGTGTGTCAGTCAGGGAAGTCAGGTTGATCGACCCCGTACTGCTTTCAGTCCGGTGCTCCAGTCCTGTGCTCCAGTCCTGTGCTGCTTCTTGTGGGGATTGTCGCCACTATCATGCTTCCTCTTTCCCTCGGTTGAGAAATAGCAAGGCTGGTCGGTCCTCTCAGGATGCTTTGCCTCATTGGCCTCTTATGCTACTGCGTAGGCTCTAGTGATAGACTCCACTTTTCAAAAGGTACGCGGGTTCTTATGGGTCAGGTGCTTGAAGAAGTCACCCTGTGTCAATGCGAAAATGAAACTGCCAAACTTCATCTCCTCGGTGAGCCTGAAAATCCTTCTAGCTTCCGCTGCAAAGCAATCTATGAACTTTCTCGGGTTCTCTCCCTATCTCTTCTTGATGTGAGAGAAATGCCATGGCAGCTTCTCCTCCTAACGGTTTGAAGCGTATTAAGTCAGGAAGAAAACAGTGAGCCCAAGGAAGTTCCGGATCGAGTATGATGGGAACCGGTGGAACCAAATGCGAGCGTTTCCCTTCAATGTGAGAGAGAAGCAACAGCACATTGCTGCATCTTCCAAACCCTGCAGACTCAGATAGGTGTGAAAGTGATCCATGGGATCAGTGTTCCCATCATAAGAATCCAGTATTGGCATCTCAAATTTTGCCGACAATGGACAGTTCAAGATCTCAACTATGAAGGGAGATCTGTCCAGATCCGCAACGTGTTTATCATCATCATTGAACATATGGTTCCCTTCAAGGTGGAACCAAATGTAAGCGTCTCCATTTAAGGTGAGAGGAAAGTAACGGCACATTACTGCATCCTCCAAACTCTGTAAACTCAGATGGGTGCAAAAGTAATCCATGGGATGGGAACGAATCTACAGGGCTATCACCTTCTTTGGCCAGATCTTCCAACCTTTTCACAATTACAGTTCCCTGCGCCCGTTAGCCTAATAAATAGGCGTAAGTGGCTTGAAAGCTTACTTACCTTATTATTATAGAACGTCTAAAGACGCCTAGTTTTGGAGTTTTCGCCCCAACCTAGGTTAGGGGGTCGTTAGACCGTAGCTTGCTGCTGAAAAACGTAATAGGCTAGCGCGGCTCGCTTCGCTCTTCCAGCTCCGCCCTCCTTACCCACCTCTCTCTCTAAGCCCTGTAAACTCATATGGGTGTGAAAGTGATCTATGAGATCAGTGTTCCTATCGTAAGAATCCGGTGTTGGCATTTTAAATTTTACCGACAACGGACAGTTCAAGATCTCAACCGTGAAGGGAGATCTGTCCAGATCCACGGCATGTTCATCGTCATCTTTGAACATGCGGTTCCAAATCTTTTCAACTTTTACCTCCAGTTGAGAGGCGTTCCCAAATCTCTTGGAGTTAAGGTAAGTCCTCAACTCTATTCTTTTAATAGTGTGGCATGTAGTCAGCCGGTTATTGCCGCTAGTAGATCGTACAATCCTAGTGGCATGTAGTCAGCCGGTTATTGCCGCTGGTGGATCGTACAATCCTAGTGGATACCTCTGGGAACCTAAGGCCTAGGCTCTTCCCCGAAATATCGGGGATTCCTCCTTTCTAGGCTCTCGTCTGGAATCCCATGCCCAAGCGTCTTTCAAGCCTTGGACATCTCTAGGCGTTGGAGGCCTTTGGAGCTTAAGTGTTGCCCGACCTCATTGCCTTCTTGGCAAGCTTCTTCTTTCTCTAGCCTCCAGCCGAAACAAGAACTGCGGAAGGCGGAGCCCCCTTGCTTCTTCTTATCCTCTAGCGGTTGCAAAGTATCTAGAGTATTCTGTTCATATTGCTCATTTGCTCCGCCAAGTTCTAGAAGAATGGTGCAGGTACCCCTCCGATCAAGTTACCAGTAGAGTGGTCCTGATCATGTGAGGTAGCATCTCTAGCAGGAATGCCAACTTGGGCTCTAGTATTCACCATTTTCATAGTATCTCACTAGCTTGTTCTTAGTGAGCATTGAGTCATTAAACACTAACGTAACTTGAAAGGCTTGATAGCATAAGTAATGAACTTTCTTAGTGAGTATCGAATTAAACACTAACTTAACTTGAAAAGCTTGGGAGTGTATCAATGAAGACAAACATGCAATCTACCCTCTCGAATCTTTATTAAAGAGGTGAGCAACTCTACTAAACGAAAAAAAATCTGCCCTCCAATGAATCAACCTCTCTCAAAAACTAGCTAGCAACGAGTGTCTCCTTAACAACGAAAAGTGCATAAATATGTTATTTCCTCCTCATCTGGTGTCGCTTTCTTTAGCTAGACTGAGAAGCCAATTTCCAATCATATGTTATTTCCTTCTCATCAAACTAAAACTAGGAATGCAGATATGAGCACTAGTACTAATTCCTAGAGAATTTAAGAAGCTAATGCCATTTGAGCAAATTAAAGATTTCATGCCCTATGATCTAATAACTATGTTAAATCTTGCAAACTCAGTGAGCCCTAAGAAGCCTGCCTATTCTTTTATCTCAAATAGGGATCAGATATCCACATTGCCCTTAATCCCTCACAACGTTAGCTTATTTGGGTATTACTCATAGCAATATGTAAAATCAGTCCCATTCTATTACGAAAGAGGAGAATCAAAAGTGTTTATATTCCAAAGATGTGCGTTAGCTCAAAGGGTATCCATTTATCACCAAGAACAATGCAAAGAAGAGCTAACTATTTCACTTTTCCTTTCTATTCCATAGAGCAATCTAGCATCTTATAACAGCATAGTAGCTGAGCCTTATAAGAGAAAAGAATAGCCTGGCACCTCGCCAGTTACTCTTCTTAAGTAGATGGCTTCGAAAGCCTATTGCACCCCCTGAAAGTGATTAAGAGTTCTTCCTTCTAATTCCTGTATAGATTTGGCACACTTTGAAGCCATACTGCTACTTACGTATGTATGTATTTTAAATTTTTATTTGACTTTATATGATGTGATTGATAGAGACTTCCTTTCCTTGAACTCTTTTTGTGAGCTAGTTTAATATTTTCTTTTCATTTCCTGAATCTCTAGAATCTTTGGAGAGAGCCTACACTCATAAGGTGACTTTCTTAGAGTCTTCGTAAAATGTTAATAAGTATATTCCCACGATGTGGAAGGAAGCAAGGGATTATTTGTACTGTGGTTAATCTTCAAAAGATGATATGCTGATAGATTTTTCAGTTGAATAAATTTCTCAATGTCTCATAAGGAAAAGTAGGGGACTAATAAATAGAAGGCAAGAGATCTAGTGAAAGAAAATAATTAGAACGGTAAACATCTTCTTTCTCAACCAGTCTTTTAGCATTATAATGAAAAAATAGGATTCAACATTGCCTATAGGAGACTCTAAAGAAAAGCTGTATGGCAAAAGTGGGAAAGGAAGGTATTCGAACGAGCAAGCAAACAAGAATTTTATTAAACGCGAATCCCTTATTATTTGAATGTCCTAGTTCATCATTAAATTTCCTACTTTATTTGTGGAATAAGATAGGTATTGTATAGTTAGAACGCCAGCTATTTGCACTTCGGGAAACTTGGCCTATTCAAATAAAAATAGAATGAACACCTATAACTAAAAAGAATAGAACGTCGCCATATAGGAATGAAGCTACTTTTCCTTAGAAGTGGAAAAATGGCTTTTACAATTTAAACAAAAGCACTTGTTTTCTGAATTTAAGAAAATTAAGTAATCTTAAAATAAGCGGTCCTAATAAGTCTAAAACTGGATGAATCAAACAGGTTGCATAAAGGTTTATGTCAACCTTAATATCTTCTTTCGAGGAGGAATGCATAATAAAAGAAAAGGATAAGACAAATAGCCAATATAAGAGAAAGCTATAGTAGGTGGGGCGGGAAGGGATAAAAATGGCTAAGGGGAGTTCGAATTCTTATCATTGAAAAGGACAAAAATAAAAAGATTTCTTGGCTAATACCACCTTTTGATTTTTCAAATTACTCCATTTACCTGATAAGAATAACTACCAATGAAAGAGAAAGAAAGAGAGCCATAACAACTAGCTCATCAGAAAGACGTTTGTATGTAGGTAGTTGAAGACGTCTTCTTGATTGGAAGAAAAAGGAAGAGCCGAAGACGAGTTGATCCACTCACTAGCGGATCACTCGTGCTTTCCACTTCACTGTTTGCGTTAAAGAAATCCCTAAAATGATGTGTACCCGACAAGATATTGAAAACTCACAACTAACATTCACCTATCAATACAAACCTACGTGGATACTCATAAATTGTTAGAAAAGAAAGATGAATTTTTATCGTTTCATTTAAATATTTACTACTCAGTAGACTACTTTGACAAAAGAACTAACAAAGGTTAAGAATTTATATCAACTAAAGTTAATGTTCAACCCATTAAGGTCAAACTTTTAGCGCTAATGTTAACGCAAATAGATATATGATTGCTGGGCTTCCACTTACTCAGTTTCTCACGATGACACTTCACTATAGGATTTCGTAGACAATTCTTTCGTCATTGATCGACTACAATTCTCATTTTAGCAATTGCAATAGACAAGCAGCGAGGGGTCTGGTCTAACTTGACAGCATCTCAACTAGATCCACTCAAAACAATCTAATTATTGATGAAAACAAAACTCTAAAAAATGAAATAATTTGAGATTGAAAAAGAAGATGCCTTGATCCAAAGAATCTATATTGTCACTAATTAGACAAAAAAGATAAACCTCGAAAACAGATATATGATTTGATAATTCCTAGTAAAAAACAAAACTAGAATCTCTATCTATCAGACGTATACCCAATCATAGACAATGATAAACTTAGCATAGTAAAGTAAAAAAATTCTATCATTATATAAGACAAGATGATACCACAAATTCTTTGCATAATTACACATTTTGCTTTACAAATTATGGATTTATGTCATATCACATATTATTTCTTTAAATAATTTATTTCTTTACAAAAAGAACTATTTCTTGACATACCATGAATTCAAGTCATTAATCTAAATCTACCATATGGAAGTCTCAGAATAAATTGAAAACCTTACATAGTCCTCAATGTAATGAATTTATTAAGTTGACAGGGAGAGGGTTCAGCATTAATATATACACAAAAATAGAAATAATGAACAAAAAAGGGGGCAAAAATACTTCCATGAAAATTTGATTCATGCTCTGAATTTCACACACCGAAATAAACTACAAGCCAAAGGTGCAAGTAGTCAGGCACCTAGTATTCCATCAGTTTTGTAGCATGCTCCCTTTTCTCTTCTCTGGATTCTTTAAAAAATCTACACATAATTCAATTGCTCAAACAAAACTTTACTACTGCTAGAAATTTCAAGAATTGAATAGCATTTTAATTTAGTTACTTGGCAAGACCCTTGAAAGCGACGTTGTCACGATCGAAGTAGGCGAACACAGTATGATAAACACACGAGACATCGCATTCCACTCAACAATGAGAAATTGAGAATATTCAGAATCAATTACAAAAAATTTTGAATAATTACACATAGATAAAAACATTTGACAAGTTACACAGGATGAAGAATGAAATTAAGAAACAGAGGAAAAAGAAAATTAATAACAGAAACAGAAATAAAATCCAGAATCATAGAGACATGGGAAACTTATAGTGTACATATTACAAATCAAATAAGACAGAATATCAGAACTAGAAGCAGGCAGTAGTACTGATGAAGTTCAAATCAAGGGGGAAACGATATTTGGTGAGAGAAATCGAAAACAAATCTACTTTCTACAAATTATAATTCAGAAACTATTTTTCACACAGCAATTTTATTTCAGTAACGGAAACACCTAAGGAAGTTAATTTCGAAAAAAGAAACACCTGACGAAGCCCAAAAAGAAGAGAAGCACACTTTATTTGTTCATTGATGACTGCTTCATCGTTGTCGGATTACTTCTAACGAGCGACAGAGATTGAGGAACAGTAGTTACCATAGAAAATTCTTTGTTCACTTCGTCAAACAGCCCAGAGAAGACGCTGGTGAGAGGCCGGCTATCTGCCTCCCGCGACGCAGAAACAACGTTTCCGTTGACGGTTTTCACCGATGAAAGTCGCAAAGCCGAAGAAAAGTTCACGGACGTCGCCGATTGAAAAGCAGAAGCGGCTCGAAAAGGTAAGATTGTCGCCAATGCTGTTGAGGGCGGAGAAAGTTGAAGAGGGTCTGAGAAGCGTTTTGAATCCAAGGAGATGAGGACTACCTTCGGGGTTTACAACAGGGGAAAGAGATTGGGAAGAAAGAACGCTGAGAGAAAAAAATCGCCGAAGAACAGTGATGGGGCAACGAGGAGCAGAGCAATGTCTAGAGCAGAGAGAAAACGGCAATAATGTCTGAGGCAACGAATATATCGATGAAATGAAATTAAAAATAAAAACAAAA
>JAODPA010152168.1:0-14886 GCA_025585075.1 Nepenthes mirabilis
CAGACCTGGATTGTTATATGGATTAAGGAGTTAAAAACTGTCCGATCGATTTAACGCGGGTTTGGTCATCGTACGCTCCAAATCTAGATCCTGTGAAATATCACAAATATACAGTTAAAAGATTAGTATAACTCAGTTTTTGGTATATTTTTCGATACTCAAATCAGTAATTTTTCTCTGATAAAATAAAAAAATGATATTAAGTGCAAATGCTAGTAAAACTAGTTTTTGTTTGTAGTGTACGCTTTTTAGAAAGCGAATTAATAATATAGAGAATGTGTGCACTTGGAGCGTCTTAAGATTGGTTTTTAGTTGAGTTTCATCCCATTTGGGGTTTATCAAGAAATAAGGGGGCGATTAACTTTTTCTGTCTACTACTTAAGTAACCAAGTTTGTTAAACCTGATAAGAGAAGAAAACTGGTTTGGTCGGTTAGAGTTGGTTCCGTCTTCCTTAAAAAAATAACAGTTTGGATAAGACGAGGGCTTCTAACCTGATGGATTTCATCTATGCCACCAATAGCAGTATTAAATGTGAGCTTCTTCGAGTCTTGTGCCGTTCTCAAAATTATACCAAGCATTATTATTAACTTCGGACGATTGACGTGCTACATAGCCTACCGGGTTATTTAGGAAAAATATTTCTAACACTGTTATTTAGGACGCGAGACTAATATACAGTTAGGTTAGGTTTTTCAACATGCTTTAGAACGTTATGGTAGTAATCGAGGATAACTCCGTCCATGGAGTTATACGTGGTCCGCCCTTCCTGAGAGCATTAACCAAGAGGACAGTTATTGTTACTGGTTGGCGTTTCTGTAGTGATTCGCCAACATTTTTGTATTGATCTCACGGAGGGGATAATACTACCATTGTTTATAACCTTGGATTGTGAGGAGATGTACATAATTTATCCTCAATAATTTGCCCCTCTCCGCTAATGGGGTCTATTGGTAGGGTCCATTACTGATAGAAAAGGAGTTTTTTATAACTTATGGAGTTGAGACCGATTTCTACTTTCTGAAGTATGATTACACTAATTTTTGATTTTTAAAGCTTAATTAATGTCAATCATACTCTCTCTTCCTTCCATGCACTATTCTGCTCCTGAATATTTTCATGCTATGATATATCTACATAACTGTTCTGCATAACTGATTTACTGTATGTATGCATGTATCCTGCTTGGTTTCGGCTCACTGTTTTACTTTTTTTCTTCCAAATGAGACAGTAAAGCTAGTACCAGACGAAAAGGAATAACTAAAGTTTAGCTTACTGATTCTTGAAGATTGGAAGCTATTTGGAGATCTTAGAAGGAAGTGTTTGGATATAATTACCTAATTTTGTATATGGATTTATGTATATGGATTTTTGTAAGAAATGTATGATACAAACAGAGATTTATGCTTCTGTAGATTTATAGTACTGCTTCCGCTATGTGTTTGTTTTCTAGATTCTGTTATAGGACCTAGATGACATCTCTTTCATATTTCTGACTTAGCGGATAGGTTTATAATTGGGCCATGGATGATGTGACAGTTTGAAATTCTATATAAGTGTGTTGTAGGATGAAATGGTTTTATCTGTGTAGTTGTGTACTTGGTTTGGGCTATTTGATACAGGTTGTATTTCTAGCTTTCATCCAATTATAGAGAAAACTCTGTTAAAATTTTTGCAGAGATTATATGTCTTGAATTATGGTTTTAAGTTATGTTTCTGTCTTGACGGAAGCATCTGAAAAAAGAAAATCCGTTTCGTCACAATTGGTATCAGAGAAATAAGATACATTAGAATTGATTGATCGAAAAGCGAAAGTATAGGCTTAAGTTTTTGTAGGGATAGGTCAGGGTAGTTATGTTAATTAGGATGTTCAGGAAGTTGATCCGTAGGCTGGAATTGAGTTATATTAAATTGTTGATGACCCTTTTCCGTTAAATTGATTTCTTGAGAATTATAATGTTGCACTTATTTTTAGTTATAGGATATAAGATGGCCAATAGGAGAGATAGAAGAGGCAATTGTGGTGGTGCTTATACTCCTCATGATAGAGAGGCAGTATATGTGGACCTTTTGGAGAGGATGACTAACATGATCGAGTCTATGGAGTATCGTTTTATGGCCCCGGTCCTTGCACCCAAGCCAGCTTTGGCAATTCTAGCTCCGACCATGTATGATCGATTCACAGCGAAGCGAACACCAGGCTTTTTTGGAAAAGTCGGATCCAGCAGAAGCGGATGTGTGGCTTAAAAGGATGAAGAAGATCTTTGCTGTGTTTTGGTCCACTAACTAGGAGAAGGTCACTTTTGTAGTATACAAGTTAGAAAGCAAAATTGACAGTTGGTACAGTATGAAGAAGAGGGCGTTAGGAGTGCCCGATGATGAGATTACATAGGAGATGTTTGAGGAAGTATTTATGGCGACATATTTTCCATCCTGTCTCCAAGATCAGAAAGAGTAGAAGTTCATGAGGTTGAGATAGGGGAATATGATGGTGACGGAGTACGATGCGAAGTTTACTGAGTTGTCCCGTTTTGTAACTTTTTACATGGAGGACGAGATGAGGAAAGTGAAGAAGTTTAGCGAGGGCTGTAGGACGATATTAGGAAGTCATTATCGATCCTGAAGCTCCAGAATTATACCGATATCCTGGATAAGGCAGTGATTTATGAGAAAGAAGCGGAGATGGAGAGGTTCTATGCAAAGAGGACAATCAGCCGGATGGACTTTAGTACTGGATCGAATGTGGAATATTCTGGACCGACTAAGAAGGCAAGGACAGCCGAAAAAGGAAAGAGCATCGTTCCAACTCAATCAGTGACCGATTCTCAAACATCGGTAGTTGACTGTGCTAGTTGCGGGAGGAGGCATCCGGGACAAGAATGTCACAAGGTGACAGGAGCATGCTTGAGGTGTGAACAGTAGGGCCACAAGATCAAAGACTGTCTGTTACCTCCGAGGCTAGAAGAAAAGAAGCCTACTGTCACGGCTAAGACCTTCGCGGTGACCGTTCAGGATCCGATGGCGTCCCCAAATGTTGTGAAAGGTAGCCTTTCCATTGGTTGAGTTTCTGCTTCTATATTATTTGATTCGGGGTCTACCCACTCCTTTATTTTTTCACGATTTGCATGCTGTATTGTGTCTGCTCCATGTATTTTGTATTATGTGTTGGCTATGTCAACTCCCACTAAATCCTCTATAATTACTGATATTGTATATCCTGGATGTGTGGTTGAGGTGAATGGAAAATGCTTGACTGTGGATTTGATATTGTTGAACATAGGAGATTTTGATGTCATTTTGGAGATGGACTGACTAGCTAGATATCATGTCAATATTGATTATTTTCTAAAAAGGATTTGTTTTGATATCCCTAGGATGGAACACTTTTCTTTCAATGTATTAGAAAGAAGGAGGTGCCTGTATTAATTTCTACTTTGCATGCCAAACACTTGATGAAAGTAGGTATAAAGTTTATCTAGCCTATACCTGCACCGCTTAGAGTCATAGTGTACCGGCCAAGGATGTCCTGGTCGTTTGCAATTTTAAGGATGTTTTTTCGGAGGAGTTGCCTAGACTACCTCCATACTGAAAAATTGAGTTTGAAATTGCTATTGTTCTTAGTGTTAGTCCGATTTCTAAAGTCCATTGTCGCATGGCCTTGGCTGAGTTAAAAGAATTGAAGTTGCAATTGTAGGAGTTGTTAGATAAGGGCTTTATCAGACAGAGTGTATTTCCTTGGAGTGCACTGGTATTATATGTAAGGAAGAAAGAAGGTTCTTTGTGACTATGTATTGATTATCATGAGTTAAATAAAATTATAATTAAGAATAAGTATCTGTTTTCGCGTATCGATGATTTATTTGATTAGTTGCAAGGATTTCGGGTGTTTTCGAAGATCAATTTGAGGTCTAGTTATTATTAGTTGAGGATTAAGCTAGTGGATGTGTCCAAAACTGCTTTTCGGATGAGATATGGCCATTATGAGTTCTTTGTTATGCCTTTTGGCTTTACGAACACCCCTGCTGCATTTATGGATTTGATCAATAGGGTGTTCAAGTCGTATTTGGATAAATTTATGGTGGTATTTATTGATGACATCTTGATATATTTAAAGGATTTTGAGAAGCACGAGACTCACTTGAGGATAGTACTTCAAGTACTCCGCGAGGAAAGGTTATATGCTAAGTTGAATAAGTGTGAGTTCTGGCTAGAAAATGTGATTTTTTAGGGTGTGTAATTTCTGACGATGGTATTTCTGTAGATCCAAAGATGATAGAGGCTGTAACAAATTGGAGTAGGCCAACATCTGTGACCGATGTTAGGAGTTTTCTTGGCATGACAGGCTATTACAGACGATTTGTAGAGAATTTTTTGCAAATTGCTATATCTTTGACCTGACTGACGAGAAAGGAGGCTATGTTTGAATGAATCGAGGAATGTGATCAAAGTTTTTAGGAGTTAAAGGACCGTTTAACTACCGCCCCAGTACTGATTATTCCAGAGGGTTCAGGTGATTTTAAGGTATACTGTGACGCCTCTAAGGCGGATTTGGATTGTGTATTGATGCAGCATGGTAAGGTTATGGCTTATGGGTTTAGACAGCTAAAAGTGCATGAAAAGAACTATCCAACTCACAATTTAGAGTTAGCTACTGTGGTGTTTGTTTTAAAAATATGGAGACATTATTTGTATGGTGAGAAATTCCTTATTTATTCTGATCACAATAGTTTGAAGTATTTCTTCTCGTAAAAGGAGCTTAATATGAGGCAAAGGAGATAACTTGATTTCTTGAAAGATTATGACTTTGAGATATACTACAAGCTGGGGAAGGCTAATATAGTTGCGGATACTTTGAGTCACCGATCAGATTATATGGCTAAATTACAAATCAAGCAAATGGAGATATTAGATTATTTGAAACAGTGTGATGTCCAATGGTATGCTCGGGGTGATAAGATGCTTTTATCTTATCTTCAGGTTCAGTCGAATGTGATTAATGAAATTAAAGAGAAACAAGTAAATGATTCGTTTCTTATGGATATTAAAAATGATTTGAATAAAGACTCCCGAGCTGATTTTAATGTCCGGACTGATAGAGTATTAAGATTCAGATATCGATTATGTATACCGAACGACCAGGAATTGAAGGAGAAGATCTTGAAGGAAGCTCATAGGTCTCGGTATACAATCCACCCTGAGACAAATAAAATGTATCAGGATCTGAGGAAGACTTTTTTGGTGGAGGAACATGCGGAGAGATATTATGACTTATGTAGAGAAATGTTTGGTATGTTAATAACTGAAAGCTAAAAGGAGGAAGCTTTCTCGGTTGTTAAAATTAATGTCGATCCCGAGCTTAAAATGGGAGGATATTTCTATGAATTTTGTATCAGGATTGTCGAGGACTCCTAGGAATCATGACGCCGTTTGGGTTATAATTAATCGGCTAATGAAATCGGCCCATTTCTTGGTGATCATGATGACATATTCTCATGACAGATTGGCCCAATTATATGTAAATGAGATTGTGAGGTTTCATGGAGTACTTGCTTCGATTGTGTCTGATAGAGATCCACGTTTTGTCTCGAGGTTCTGGGAGAGCTTGCATAAGGAGTTTGGGACAGAGTTAAAATTCAGTACTGCATATCACCCCCAAACTGATGGCTAATCAGAGCGTAGAATTCAGATCCTTGAGGATATGTTGAGGGCCTCAATACTAGAGATGAAATGGACTTGGAATAGTTATCTGGCTTTGACAAAATTTGCATACAATAATAACTACCAAGTAAGTATTGGCATGGTGCCTTTTGAAGTATTGTATGGTAGAAAGTGTAGATTACCAATTCACTGGGAGAAGATCGGAGATAATAGGATTTTGGGTCCTGAAATTGTAAACGAGACGACGGAGAAAATTAGATTGATTCACGAGAACCTGAAGGTTGCTCAAAGTAGGCAGAAAAATTATGCAGATCGGAGGAGGTCAGAGTTGAAATTTAAAGTAGGAGATTTTATCTTTCTAAAAGTTTCGCCATTCAAGGGGACGTACATGTTCGGAGTGAAAGGAAAGTTGAAGTCGTGTTTCATTGGACCTTTTGAGATTCTGGAGAGGATCGGGGAGGTGGCCTACAGGTTGGCACTACCGCCCAGTTTGGTAGACGTGCACAACGTATTCCATGTGTTGATGTTACGAAAGTATGCACACGATCCGACGCATGTGATTGGGTACGCGCCTTTGGCTGTTGATAAGGATTTATCCTATGTCGAGGAGCCGATATAGATATTAGACCAAAAGGATCAAAAGCTACGCACAAAGACCATTCCACTACTGAAAGTGCTTTCAAGGAATCATTCACTAGAGGAGGCTACTTGGGAGCGCGAAGAGGAGATCCAAAATAAGTATCCTCACTTGTTCACTTGACGTATGTAATTCCGTTCAATTTTGAGAATGAAATTTCTTTAAGTGGGGGAGAGTGTGAGGTCCTGGACCCAAAACATGATAATTTTGGAGCAATTAAAATGATAATAGTAAGATGAGGCTGAGCATACAATAAGAAATGATGGTTGAAAGTAAAAAGTAAAAATTTTATCAAAATTCAGCAAATAGCAGGTTTGCGCCCACCACACGCTTGAGGCGCGGCAGCTAGCACAAGATGAAGAACCTACCTGCTCGAGCGAGCGCTTGGCAGAAACCCTACGCTTGCCGCGTGCCTGCCACATGCTCGAGCACAGGCGCGGTATTTGCCCGCATCTTATTCTCCGTTTTTTTGTTATAAAAGGGGGAAATGGGAGAGAGAAGGGAGAGAACCACGTGTAGCACGAAGGAGAAGGGGGAAAAGAGAAGACAAAAAGGAGAAATCACCCATTTTGATCCGCTCTTGCTAAAAATAACGGTAGATTGGGCTCAGGCAATTATATCTTAGACGCTATTTTTCGTTTTTACCACTTTTCCTTGTTTCAAAATTGGTAAAAATACTCAAAAATTTTATTACTCCATGCTTCAAGCAAATGAAGCATGTTTCTATCGATTGTTTAGATAGATTTCATGTTTACTCATATGTATTGTGATATTTGGCTTCAATTTTATGAATAAGTATGAATTTAGTGTCTGATTTGGTTCCGGAAGCATATTATGAGAACCCAACTCAAAAATATTGGAGATTTTTGGTTGGAATGCATGATTTTGTATATGTATTTAGATTTATAGTGTTGATTTTATGAATAAACACATGTTTGGTGTTCGACTTGAGTTCGGAAGTTTTGGCGAAATTCTAAGTACGAAATTGAAGGGATTTAACCATTTTAATTCAAATTTCTTGTCATGTAAAAGTTAATTAGTGACGTGGTAATGTCTAGTATGTAATTTATGACTGAGAAGTTTCTACCGATCTATACTGTTAAATTTTTGAAGGATTATAAACTGTTTACTGTATGTTCTAGAACAAATCTGAACGGTTTCTAACTATTTACTGTATGTTCTCAAGCTACTGAAGAGTTATTGTGAAACTCTGATTGACTTTTAAAATTGAAAAGAGTTTTCAATTAAGAAATATGAAGGAAAAATATTTCTGACGCTATTATTTAGGACCCGAGACTGATACACAGTCAGGTTAGGTTCTCCGACATGCCTTAGAATGTTATGGTAATAATCGAGAATAACTCTATCCATGAAATTATGCATGATTCGCCATTCCTCAGGGTGTTAACCTATAGGGCAGTTACTGTTACTGGTAGGCATTTCTGTAGTGATTCACCAATATTTCTGTATTGATTCCACGGAGGGGATAATATTGTCACTACTTATAGCCTTGGATTGTGAGAAAATGTATACAATCTATCCTCGATTATTCGTTCCCTCCGCTAGTGGGGTTTACTGGTAGGGTCCATTACTGATAGGAAAGGAGTTTTTTATAACTTATGAAATTGAGACCGATTTCTACTTTTTGAAGCATAATTACACTGATTTCTGATTTTTAAAACTTAATTAATGTCAATTTTGCTCTCTCTGCTTTTCATATACTGTTCTACCCCTGAATATTTTCATGGTATGATATATCTATATAACTAATTCACTGCGTGTATGCATATACCTTAATGGGTTTTGACTTACTATTTTACTATTTTTTTCTCCATATAAGACGGTAGAGTTAGTACTAAACGAGAAGGAATAGTTAAAGTTTAGCTTACTGACTCTTGAAGACTTGAAGCTATTTGGGGATCTTGGAAGGAAATGTTTGGATGTATGTACCTGATTTTTGTATATGGATTTATGTATGTGGATTTTTGTAAAAAATGTATGATACAAATAGAGATTTATACTTCCGTAGGTTTATAGTATTGCTTCCGTTATATGTTTCTTTTCTGTATTCTGTTACAGGACTTAGACGACATCTCATTTATGTTTTTGACTTAGTGGATAGGTTTATAATTGGGTCATGGATGATATGACAGTTTGAGATCCTGTGTATGTGTGTTGTAGGATGAAATGATTTTATCTACGTCGTTGTGTGCTTGGTTTGGGCTATTTAATACAGGTTGTATTTTTGGCTTTCATCCAATTATAGAGGAAATTTTGCTGAAATTTCTACAGAGATTATATGTCTTGAATTATGGTTTTAAGTTATGTTTCTGTCTTTATGGAAGCATCTGAGAAAAAAAAAATCTGTTCCGTCACACTATCTGTGAGGATGGACCATACTCCTACTTCTTCATTGGCCCAAACATTTGGGGCTATTAGACCAAATGATGGTTGTGAGCATTCGGAGTCTGCTATTGAGGTTAGAGCCAAAGAATTTCCTATCCCTTCTCCAGCCCTTACTTTGCATGGGGTACCAGCTATTCTTCCATCCCTATCCGAGGAGCCCCTGCCTGATCTTCTACCAGTTTTGCCAATGGTGCTTCTTGAATTAGCGAGACTCAATCTAGGGAGGTCAAGGAGGTGCCTCAATTCAAGTTTCCAGAGGCCGGCATCCCAGAGGTGGTCATGCCGAAACTTCATACTAAGGTTATCGAGGCACCTACTTTTGAGCCCCCAACATCCGAGGCTAAAGATGAAGGCGAGGCTGAAGGACGAGTCAAGGTGGTAGACATGCCTTGCCTGGAGGCCGCCACGTCTGAGGTCGAGGCAGATGCAGGTTCTGAAACAATAGTCAGAACATTTGGTTCTGAGCCCCCAGTGTTTGAAGTCCATGGGGATGTTTTTGTTGGAGGAGTCAATGAGGTGGTTGAGGAGGCCATTGCAGAGCCCTCGGAGCCAGAGGTCTAGGAGGTTCTTACCAGTGATGCTCCCACAGAGAGCTCTTCTTTGTTTGAGGGTGTCTTACGAGTCGGCTCTCTGGGCGTCATCCTATATGACCATAATATAGATGACAGCTCGTCTACCAATGAGCCCCTGACACTTTCAAGCTTCATTTTTAAACCATGCAATAATGTGCAGTTGGTAGCCTCTACTTGTCCGTTGATTTATCGGTACGCAATGAATGTGTGAACCAACATTATCCTCAAGTTAGCATAATACTTTGTGAACTACTCGCTAGTGAATTGAGTCCCATTGTCGATCACTATGACTTTAAGAATGCCGATCTACATTCTATATTCTATTGGATAAACTCTATTGTATTCTGCTTAATGATTCGAGCTAGTGGGATGGCCTTAACCCACTTCATAAAATAGTTGATCCCGACGATCACAACTTTCTTTGTCCAACCACAACTGGAAGGGGTTCGAAGATATAGAGCCCTTATTATGTGAATGGTCCGGGCGACTATAGAGCTCGGAGCTCTGTATGTGGTTGATAGGTGAGGTTCCCATAGATCTGACAATTCTCACATTTTATACAAAATTCATGACGTCGTACTTCATGGTAGGCTAGTGGTATCTTTATCGTATGAGTTTGAAAGTAAGGTTCTTACCCCCAATATAGGACCCATAAATGCCGAGGTGTGCTTATCCGAGCGCATAGTTAGCCTCTTCTGGCATGAGACACCATAGGTATGGGACGGAGGACCCACATTGGTATAACTTTCCATCCATAATGATATACTAGCTTGATATCTTTTTCACGCACTTGACCTCATCTGAGTTCTCTGGTAACATGCCATTTGACAAGTATTTCATGTAGGGAGTCATCCAACTATTAGTAATCGCTATCTACGTTATCTCTGACTTTGGGTCATCTGTACTGAGAATTTCACAGATTTCACGCATTTCTCATGCGTACTGCTCAAGGTCCCCGATCGCTGTGGCCCTATCCAATCAGTCTGCTTTCCCATTCTTTTCCTTTAGGATGTGGATTATTTTTATACTACCAAATGCCGAAGTCAAGCCTTAGACTTTTAAGAGATACTTGAAAATTTGCGGCTTAGAAGCCTCAAAATTTCCTAAGACCTAGTTGACAACTAATTCTGAGTCAGTATAAATGATCAAGTTCTTGGTTGAGCATTCTTTGATAAATATGAGTCCGACAAGTAATACCTCGTATTCTACGATATTATTGGTCGCTAAAAATTTGAGAATTATTGAATACTTTATTTTTAACCCATCAGGAGTTCTCAGGATCACATTGGCACCACAACCTATTTGCATTGAAGAACCATCCACGTGTAAGATCCATGCAGGAGTCCTTTGCTGACCGTCGGTCTCATTGAGGTCTACGGTCTCCAGAGTTGGGGTCATTGTTTCAACATTGAAGTCTATCAAGGCCTAACCTTTTAGAGTTGAACTCAATAGAAACTCCACGTCAAACTCACCCAACTCAATGGCCCACTTGACCAGTCGTTCTAATATATTTGGCCTCTATAATATTCCTTTTAGCAGCTGGTTTGTTATGACGATAATTTTGTGTGCCTGAAAATAAGATGGAGTTTCCAGGTAGAATATACAAGAGTCAGAGCCATCATTTCAGTATGAGAATATTGGGTCTCTAGATCAGTTAACACCTTACTAACATAATATATAGGCCACTGTCCGTCAAATTGTTGTTGAATCAAGACCGACCTCAAGGTAGTATCAAATATTGTAAGGTACAAATATAACTCCTCGTCTTCTTGAGGGGAAGTAAGAAGTGATGGTTCAAGAGATACTCCTGTAGCTCTCAGAACGTAACTTCATAGTCAGTCGTCGACTGGAAGTCGACCGCCTTCGTCTCCTTCAAAGCTTTGAAGGAGGACAAAGACTTCTCCACTGATTTAGCTAAAAAATGGGAGAGCGTTGCAAGCTTCTCACTGAGCTTTTGGACTTTTTTACAGTTTGAGGTGGGATCATGTCGAGGATAGCCTTGATTTTTTCAAGGTTTGCTTCAATCCCTCGATATAAGACAATAAATTTCAAAAACTTTTTCGAGATCATTGCAAACATATACTTTGTTGAAATAAGCTTCATTTTGTTTGTCCAGAGGACATTAAACACTTCGTTTAGATCATAAATACGGTCATTGGTCACTCTACTCCTGATGAGCATGTCGTCCACATACACTTTCATATCCTATTTGATTTGGGTTTTGAATGTATTGTTGACAAGCCGTTGGTAGGTGGCACCGATATTCTTTAGTTCGAAAGATATAATTTTATAATAGTATGTCCCTTGGTTGTTCATGGATGCTATTACTTCTCATCTTTTGGGCTCATCCAAATCTGATTGTAACCCGAGTATACGTGTATGAAACTCAACAATTCATGTTCGGACGTTGAATTTACAAATGGATTGATACTTGACAATAAAAAGCTATCCTAGGACATGCTTTGTTGACGTCGGTAAAGTCAACGCAAATCCTCCACTATCCATTATTTTTCTTTACTAGGACCACATTAGATAACTAATATGGATATTGGATCTCCTTGATGAATCCTGCATCGAGTAGTTTTTTTACCTCCTCGCGAATAGTAATTAATTTCTCAACTGAATGATTCCTTCATTTTTGGCAGACAGGTTTATGATTGGGGTCTAGGCCCAACTTATAGATCATTATTATTATCGGCATTCCTAGCATGTTGCTAGGTGTCCAGGCCAAAATGTTAGAATTTCGTAAAAAAACTGATAAGCTAGCTTCGGAAGGGATCTGGTAGAGAACTTCCTATTTAAATATACTTCTTTGGATCATTGGGATCCAAAGGGATCCGATCTGTAGATTCTCCAAACTGGGTTTGTAACAAGGTAGTCTCGTCACGAAAATCGAGGTCCTCTATTGGTTGGCCAGGTGGTGCCTGAGTGATTTGGGATAAGTAACTTGTCTGCCCAATCATTTGATCGCCAAGGATCTCTCCTATACCGTACAGGGTGGGAAACTTCATTTTTAAATGTCAGACTGAAATCACTGTCCCAAAAGTTATCAAACAGGATGGAATTATAGACTGATGGAATGTCCACTACCATGAGGGAAAGTATCTTGGTGGCAATCCTTGGATAGGTGCCCAACGTAATTTCAAGTTGGATGACCTCTTTAGCAGGTAATGGCTCATAGTCTAGCCTGTACAAGGGTTTATCGGTGGGTTTCATCTGACTTTTTTAGACCAAATTTAAAATACGTATCAAAATAAAGCAAATTCTTTAAATTTTCATTATGGATAAACACTTGATTCAACTGATAGTCTATATTACCATCAGAGATGAGTACAAATACAACTAAGGGATCAAAATGAGGAGAGGTTACATGAGTTATATTTTCGTTATTAAAACTAATAACATTATTCCTAACTCCTACCCTTGGCCTCTTGTAGCCACCAGCCATACTTGAGGACTTCGGGGTGTAGTCCCATGTTGGTTGTGTTGTAATCATATTAATAACCCCGGCCGCCACTCGATTTCTTGGCTGCTTGGCTTCATTCCCGTCTAATCATCTGGAGGTCTATTTGAGTCTTTGTAAAAATCGAGTAAGGTGTTCTTTCTAGATCAGCTCTTCAATCTTCTTCTACAACGTTTGACAATCTTTAGTACTGTGACCCCCGTACCGATGGTAGTGACAATATTTTGACTAATTATCTCCATTTGGGTTCTTCAATACCTTTGGCCATTTGAAAAAATTTTCATCTTGAATCTATGTCGGAATATTGGTACGAGAGTCATTCAAATCAGTTAAGTTTAGGGGCTTGAATTCCCTTCGTGTTGTCAGCTCTGACTTTTGCTGCTTCTTTGTTCTTCAAGACACCACATGGTCCCCATTCTTCCTCTTTGCATCCACCATTCTCGGGCAAAAATGGTCCACACACTCCAATTGTTTCGCTTCATTGGCCTTTTCAACCATTTGTAAATTTGAGCAATGGCCTTACCCTCCCGAAAGGTTTGAGGATATTTATGGGTCAGATGCTTGAAGAAATTCTATACTCTATGGTCAATATGAAGGCACTTAGCTTCACCTCTTTGGTAAGTTTGGGTAACTTCCAGGCCTCCGTCTTGAATTGAATAAGAAATTTGTTTAAACTTTCAACGTCTCCTCCGAAAACATACTGCCACTTTTTTTTTAACTTGCTTCTCCATTTAAAGAGGAGTTGTCATTCTCTTCTCATTGAGGAAGATCCTCAATTCCAAAGGATTCTGTGTGGCATGAGAGGTTGGACGGCTTACAACCTTTAAAGGGTATACACTGTGAGAGGCTCCTACTTGGTACAAAGGCTCCATATTATCACGGGAGCAACGGGGATTTTGCCTTTTAGGGCTCTCTTCTCAGGTCATAACTTAGACGACCCTCCAAGCACGTTGGAACCTTGTTACTCGAGCCAGCTTGAGTCTCAAGGTTTCAGACTGACGGTCCTTATCAGTTAAGTATTTCTTTCCTCTCTTCCTTCGCTTAGAAGTCGCCGTTTAGAAGGCGGATGATGGAGCCCTCTTCGACGGTTTGTCAAATCGGGTGCAAATGGTCTGAATGACCTTAGAGAAGTCATTCATTCTCATCATGTGAACATGCACATGGGGGTCGAGATGACCATTCACCCAACTGCCCATAGGAGGGCAGTTGCCACATGAAGTGGCATCTTTGGTTGGGTATACTGACTTGTACTCGTGTGTTCACCATGTTAGTCGTTACATGAGCATGGTAGTCGGACTTTTTAGTCAATTGGGCCCACACCTCCGTACACGACCAGCAACGGTTTTCTTCCCCGATTTCGTGTATTTCTAGAAGATGATCTGCGCTGTAATGGGCACCAACAGATTTAGTACATATCCTATAAGGAAGGCGTCAAATTCTCTTTTCCTACCCATTGTAAATCCTAATGATAATAGGATGCAGAAGGAAGTTGAGCAATCCTAAGAACCGTTGCCCACCAGCTTAGGAAGTAATCCCAACAGATTGCTGAAATCAAGCTTTTCTGCCAAAGAAGGTCGACTGATAGAGTCTAGGAATTACGTCTTTCTACCAAATGAAGGTCACCCAACACTCCATCTATAAAATCCCATAGAGTCTCCGCTCTAGAACATATTCACTTCTAAGCCTACAAACGCTTACTGCTGCAATCACATGCTCACTATTCAGATTTCAGAGGCGCACTTTTCTTCTAAGGCTTTCATAGTGCTCTGACAGTTCTTTAAGCTCTCATGCTTACAGAACTTAGACTCTCTCTGTACGTTCTTTGCGAACACAGGGTTGAGAGGCCGTATTCCTCACGAGCCACTAGGACGCATCTTACGTCTAAAACTAAACACTCATTTCAAACACTCCTCTTCTTTTCTCTCTGCTCTCATTTTCATTTTATCTCTTAAAAGTCGAAGATCGATTACTGATTTGAGTGTCGGAATATTTTCGGGGGGATAATATCCTGCCGGCACCTAACCTCTTATTTGCTGTAGTGGTGTGTAGGGTCCAAACTCGGTGAACGAAGTTAGATCCAAACAATCAAGTCAACCTGAGTCTATTTGAAATTTAGATTTAGGGACGTATTAAAAATAATATTTTTTATAAT
>JAODPA010152179.1:0-14888 GCA_025585075.1 Nepenthes mirabilis
ATATTTTACAATTATTGTAAAACCGGGTGTCTTGCGAACCAAGCAAACCCGGTTCAGTTTAAAATGAGGGTGAAGAATCCGGCCCACCAATTGATCTAACGGTAGAAATCAAACCACATTTCCTTTGCCGGCGTTCACGGAGAGCTCAGATTTAATCCATTTCTTGATGTGAGTAATCAGAAACAGAGTGCAAGCTTGAGAAGAGAGGCCACAGATCAAGCCAATCCAAAGCCCCTGAATCACAGTAAACCATAATCTCAAAATTTATTAAAAATAGTAATCAAAATATCAGTATTGGTATTATTATTAGTTAGGAACATAATAATATCGCTCATATCGGATGATATGTATCAGCATTGAATATATCATAAACTAACATGCAAATATCGACAGATATATTGTTCGCCATATCGTGATATAATATGATTTTATCGAAATATCAAAAAAATATCAGTATGGGGATTCTAATACTGATATATATCAACTGATATATCATATATCTGTTGATATTTTCATCCATGATCACAAAACATAGTCAATTGCAAAAATGCTACCCTTAATACTCCTATACAGTCCTCCTATAGTAAAGTATTTTATTACGAATATAAAAGTTAGAAGAACATTTATGAAAGATAGTTAGAATTACGGTCCAAATTAGTCTACGGGTCAGCATGGTAAGGCATATAATGCTTATGACCGGACACAACTACGCATCTGAACCTAAAAGCGGACGATACTTCACGATAACAATATGACATCCTCTTCACTATAGGGCTATATCAGAAGGCAAATGTCACACGTTAATTGAGTGAAAATGCGACACAACTTGAACCGAGGTGAAAATGCGACACATAACCGAGTGAAAGGTGGCATACAACTTTAGAGGTGGATGCCCTCCCCTACAAGGGCCCTTTTTCAAGGTCAAGGACAAGAGGGTGTGGTCTGAATTAGTTCTCGAAGGAGGACAATATCCCAGGTGGGGCACAATTTCAAACCGAGACTAGACATAATGAAAATCAGATAGTCCGATCAAATTGAGATTTTATAAGATATGATCAAGGTAGATGAGTATTATAAATAGACATGATCAAAAAATTAAACCTAATTCTATTTTTTGGACAGAGCAAAACAATGGGGTCAAATAATGACATGCCTTACCCGGATTATGGTTTTTTGTAAATACATTTATTTAATTTAGATAAATATCAAGTTTTGAAACACTCATAGGAAAACATNAAATAACCTCTGTATATAAAGAAAGAATAATAAATAAATTATCAATAGGTAAAACAAATATTATTTTCTTTTTTTTTTTTAATATCAATTATCTTCCTGATGGGTTCATATGGTAAATGGTTCAAGCAATAATAGACAAATAAAACTCAAAAGGGTTAAAAGGAGTTTACCTTGGCATACAATTTGAACTTGAAGCCAAGAAGGCATGCAATGGGCATGCCAAGGACAAAGAAAGTTGCCAAGTTAGTGTACATAGCCAGATGCTGCCAGCCACATCCTCTGCTCACCCCTGAAAGCCCATACAATATCAGAATAAATCATGGATAAAAATATTGATGCCAGTGTTAAATAATATTATTGATATTAGATATAATGAACGAAAATAAGATCTAAAAATTATAAACTGATAAAGCCATATCAGCAGTATATTAGTCAAATATATCACAATATTATCATGGTATTAAGGGCCAAAATACTAATACATATTGTTGCGTACCGGATTTTTGGGGTCCGAGCAACACAAAATGAATGCAAGATGAGTGAGTAAATGAGAGTGAAAGGGAAAGAAACTTGCACACGGGATTTTACGTGGAAACCTTCTCTTGAATGAGAAGGGAAAACCACGAGGCCAGGCCTGGAAATNACAAAGATTTAAATCTTATAAAAATTTTATAGTATAAGGAAATCATATATAGATGATGCACACCTGATAAGACACCTTGAATCGTGTCAAAAAATATTGAAACTCCAAGTAGTGGTGCTATAGAAGCAAATTCACGAATGATTTTGGAGCTGTCGCTGAAGAAGCTAGCCCATAGATTATGTCCAAATGCCAGAGCCAAAATAAGCACACAAGCTAGGAGGATAGATAGCCTTAGTGTGACCCCCATTGCGTGCTTAGCCTCACGAGGGTTCCCAGATCCAAGCTCATTTGACACCCTTGTGCTGTCACCACATTTCCCAATTGTTAGTAAGAAACCAGTTCCAAAAACTTTAAGTTGTAAGGCAAAGGGCCAATAATGATTTATACCCTACGATACCAGCTCATACGAATGCCCTTTTTTGGGTTTGAAGCATTGATTAAGCACAGATTCACTTTATATCACGTGCAAAACAGTAATTATAAAAAAGTGAAAATTTCAAGATTTAAACTTATATCTGTTTAATAAATAATGTTTGATATCGTATCGATTATGTGCATGCACACTCCATTTTATGTTCTGAGATGGAACTCACATAAGCTTCTAACTAATGCTTTTTATGTAGTTTGTGTGCATTTTCCTTTATTCAAGCCCGTTGAAATTTCATTTTCACCAATTAATTGTTTTGTCAATGCCATAGAACTTTTAAACACATTATTCACACCATAATTGATTGTAATATCTTCAATTTTCCATCAGTAACTACCCCGGTAGGGAAAAAATGAGGATAAATACCTTAAAAACAATAATAGCAAAGCCTTGAACAACTGACAATACAGCAACTGTCTTTTGGGATCGCTTGTATTATTGTAGTTGGGTCCCCAGTTTTTGGAATGCTTGAGACACCAACAGAGGTGAAGGTCCAATAATGATTTTCCTACGCTAGCACTTTGTTTCTGAGCTATTAAGTGAAGTGAAAGTCTATTAATGAATTTTTAAGCACACCCCCTCACACGGTTGCCTTATTTGGGTTTTGATGCAAGGATTGAATGCAGTTTCGTTCCATACAATGTGTTAAGAAATAATTACAAGAAAATGAAGATTTTTAACAGATAAACTCATAATCTTTTAATCAACAATGTTCCGAAATCATACCAAGAAATCAACATGTTGTAAGACTTTATAAGGCGTAAGCCATCTACGGATTGCCAGAATTATCATATTATTTCACATTTTGATAATAACGAATTAAATATTAACAACATACCTGAATCCATCCTTAGTGTTCGTTTCTTGAAACACTTGATATTGATTTTTCTCGTTTCACCCTCATTTCTCTCTTCCTTAATGAGAATATTTCATAATTGTGTGTAGAGAGATATCTTCAACTTTCCCGAAGGCAGTTTTAAGAATAAAATTCATAGGAAGTTGGTAATCTCCACTAATTCAAAGACAAAAACGGACATCATCATTATTCAGAAAATTATCCTACTTCAATCCACAACAAATGATGATTTATTCTGTCGTTAATAGGGTAGAAAGATAACCGATTTCTTAATTATATTAATATCATTCTTTCTATCAAAGATTAGACTTATTAAGAAATAATTTTTCAAATAAAATAAAACTGTACATGATTATAACTTTTAATAATTCCTAACAGTCTAAGCTATTAGGTGAAGTCATAATGATTTTATATTCTAAACAGTTAGCTGTTTAAGGAGACGAACGGGAAACATAGCAGAGGAGGGGGGGTTTGTGGCAGCATACCTTGCAGCTGCACTTAAGCCGTAGGCAAACATGTAGGCAATGGCTTCTGTATTTACACTGTCAAAATAACATTTGCATTAGTTTTGAGAGAAAAGCCAAGATGACAGTAAGTACTACGTAGTTTAGTAGTAGAAGGAAGACTCAGACAAGCGAATTCACCACATTGCAACGAGGGAAGTAGTTATTTCTGAGTCTGGCATAAGGCCAGCTAATAAAACCAGAATCTCAAATGCCCAGTACTCTAAGCTGAAAAGAAGAACAAGATATGCCAATCAGTTTACTGCAATTAAGTAATTTAAGAAAATTAATTGTCCATTCATGTATTAATTTAATTCTAATAACGTCATCAAAGATGAGTTGGAGCAAGAACTAAGTATACACCATAGATGAAAATAGCAATCTCAGGCTATTAGTAGCCGTATTAGTATCGATCATATTAGATTATATATATCGGTATTAGATATATTGAACAATTTTATTTGTGAACAATTTTATTTGCGAAGAAGAACAAAATGATTTCAAGGAAATGTTGACTAATACCGACATGGTATTGAGGGGTCTAACATTGATATTTTATTTCGTGGTATAGACCCGACTCTAACCATATGTTGAGATACAGTGCTTTATGAAAATGGGGGTTTTCAAAATACAGTGCTTCGGACGCAAGGAATATGTTGGGAGGGCACCTCTAATGCTAGGTTTCCACTCACTCCCTTATAAGTCTTATGTCTATTCGAAGTATTGTTTTTCATTTTCATCACTGTAAGGGTATTACACATAGGATTTAGATGAGCAACACTGTTCTTTGAAAACTCCGTGAGAGGGCTACGAACTAATGACTTAAGCATTAGGTTGGGAACGATTTCCAATAGTTATCCACGAGAGGGCCGCGAGCTGGCCTCAAACTATCCGTTTAAGATGTCACACAGGATATAAAAGGTCCTGTTTTGATTTTAGGACATACAAGGGAGCAAAAAGCACGAGAGCGCTGCAAGGATAAGAGAGAATAGAGAAAAAAGAGAAGAGGAAGACTTTCGTTATCTGGCTGAGATCCGATTCAAGTTTTATTCTTTACCAAACTTGGGTATTCTACTCCAATCTTGATTATATGAGGTACTACAGATTGGTTGCTTGTTTACTTATTATATTTTCTTTCATGTTGTTAGGTGTATTGAGAGTTATATTTTAATTGATTATTTACAATGGTTGTTGTGAAAGGCTTTCGAATGGTATTATTTGTAACCATACACTTTAAAATATATTTGCTTGGAGGTTATCCTATGATTTTTCCCTTGATATAGAAAAGTTTTCCATATTATATATTATCGTGCAATTTATGTTTGGTAGCATATTTTATTTGTTATGCTCTCACGGTATTTGGCGATTGATAATTGACAAGGGATTCAGGGTTTTTTTTTCACAGCACTGCTGTTATGTGTATTCTAAAAATCCCGCCAAGTGGTACTAAAGAGTAAGTTTTTTCAATATGTGAAAATTACAATTTGATGGTGCTGATGCCAAAGGGCTTGCCATTTTATATTAAGCAATTCAATGGGCAAAATTATTTTATTATTTGGTAACAAGAAGTGTCAAATGTTTTGACTTGTGAAAGAACGGTAAAAACACTGCGAAAAAAAGAATACAAGTTAGAGAGAATAAATGATTATGAATAGCAAGACATGAGAGCAATTGCTCAAATTATATCTTACAGGCAACATTATTTAAGAATTAATTAATTTGTTGGATCTATCGGAAATCTGAATGAAGCTTGAGGACCGGTACAAATCTAAATACTTAACGATGAGGTTATAAGTGAATAGGCAATTCTATGACCTTTGATTATCATGATGGGGAAGTTTTAAGAATAACTTGAATGAATTCAATCGGATTGTAACGCAAATATCCTCGTTTGATGATAAGATCAATGAGGATGACAAGACATTGGAATTGCTGGTTTCGTTGCAGTCTTCATACGATCATATAGTGATAACACTATTGTTTGAGATGGATATGTCCAGTCTTGATGGGGCCATTATTTATTTACTTATGAATAAGTTTAAGCAGGAGGGAAGTGCAAAGATTTTAGGGGATGCAGGTGCCTTGGTGTCCACTAGCAATTACAGGAGATCGACAAAGAGAGGCGGAAAGTCAGAGAGGTGCCAAAGCTTAAGGCAAGTGATAAGAAAGGCCACATGAAGCGGGATTACTTCAAAAGTAAGTAGGAGAAAGCAGGTGGTAGCAAATGACAAGAGAGGAGGAATCATGATAGCAATGATCAAACCTCTATCGCTGCCCATATAGACCTTTTAATTGTCAATGTGGGTAAGACAAGAGCTTCACAGATTATAAGATGAGTTGGATGATGATAGTAGATCCTCACTCCATATGGCATTGAATGAATCTTTCTTCACTTCCTATACACTTGGGGACTATGGGGTATTGAAGATGAGTAACGATGGCTTGTCAAGGTTAAATGGCATCAGGGATGTTAGCTTACGGACAAGCAACAAGACAAAACTCATATTTGAGAGGTATGCGACATATTCTGGATGTTCTGTTGAATTTGATTTTAATTAGCAAGTTTGACAATGAGGATTTTTACATAACATTCAGCAAATGCCAATAGAAGCTCACTGAATACTCCTTGATTGTAGCAAGGGGAAACAACGAATCAAGTTAGTACTTGATAAAGGTTTCGATTGCTAGTGGCAACACCAAGGTGACTGACGGGAGATTTGATTAAGATGGTGGAAGGAGACCGAGGAGGAGTGCAAAATGGAGCGACCTATTGAAGTGAAGGCAACAAAGGTGAGTCGTAGTATTCCGAGTATTTTAGAGGAAGGGAAGATGGTGTTATTCAAACTTAAAGAGTTAGGCATGAGGTCCCTGTGGAGGGAAAATTTCTAGTAGGCAAAAGATGATAGTGACTCATTGGAAAGACAAGATTCCCCCACAAGGTCACGAGGAAAAGTTTGTTGAGTTTTAGATTACACCCTAATGAGTCTCACACCCATTAAAAGAGTTGTTTTTCATTCCAGGGATTGTTAGGGTGTTTCGCGCAAGGTTAGCATGAGCAGCACCATTCACTGGAGATTCCGCGAAAAGGCCACAAGCTGGTGGCTTAAGCACTAAGTCGAGGATGATTTCTAGTGGCTATTCACGAGTTGGCCATTTAGGCACCAAGTTTGGGAGGATTTCTACGGATACTGCAAGAGGGTTATGAGCTAGCCGCTTAAGAGGCCACGTGAGATATAAAAGTCCATGTTCTGATTTAGGGCATACAACAAAGTAATCTATCCAAACCATCCTTACCAAATAAAAAAAAGGCATACAACAAAGTGAAAACACAAGGGGTACCCCAAGGAAGAGAGAGAAGAGATAAAAGAGAGAATAGGATATTTTTGGAATCCTATTGATATCTAATTTGAATTCCATTCTTAATTAAGCTCGGGTATGTTGCTCTAGTCTTGGTTATTGGATGTACTACTAATTAGTTATTCGTTTTTTTGTTGTATTTTCTCTTGCGTGATTGTTATGTTAGTGATTATATTCAATCGACTATTCACAAAAGTTGTTATAAATGGCTCTCAAAGGGAATTACTTGTAGCCATACCATTTAAAATGGATTTGTTCGGAGCTTGTCTAATAATTTTTTCCTTGATTGAAAATTATTTTCCACGTTAACCATTATCGTGTAACTTATATATATGGTTGCGTGTTTTATTCCTTATATTCTCTTGATACTTGGTGGTTGAGGATTGAAAAGGAATTGTGGATTTGTTTCCGTTGCATCGGCATTAGCATATTTCGAGAATCCTAACATTTGATACAACCCACCCATGAGAGTCTGGACCTGAAGAGAATTACTTGTTGGATGGTAGGAAGTGTACTTTCCACGTAAAAGATTGACTTCTGCGCCATCGAAAAGGCTGTCCTTTGATGGACTCTAGTTGGACGTAGAATAGATGCTCACCGCGAATCACGTAGCAGGTGTGCCAATTGTTGTCTTCCGGATACATGACCCATCAACTCTCGTTTGGGTGGCCCAAGGACTTTATTGTTCTACCTATAGATGCATGCTTTGTTTGGGAGTCACTCCCGTGTAAAAGTCCTTGCGACCGGAGGACTTGGACGGAACACGTGGACTTTATATGCTACTATAAATAGAATATGCAAATTAAATTCCGGTCAACATGGTTAACCGGAACTTTTTAACGGGCAACAATACCGGTCAACAAGTTGACCGGTTGAAGGCATGAGATACCCAACATTGCTAAGAGAATCAAGATGGGCAACGTTGACTGACCTTGTGGAGAACGCGGACAGTGGAATGTGGGCCATCCGTCAAGAAATCCAGAATGGCGCTAACTCAGAAGATTTTTCTGAGGATACATGATCTCAAACGATTATGCAGGAGCCGTTATTGTGCAGGGCATATTCATGTTGTTGGCAAGGACAGATCTCGTCGGTGGATATGGAATATTCCTCAGATTTGCTGTATATAAGCCTCGATATTAAAAGCAAGTAGAGGGACTTGCTATTTTAGAGAGACAAGTGAGTGAGAGGCTAGGTGAAAAAAAGAGGGAGAAAAACAGTGCAGAAAAAGTAAGAGCAATTGGGAGCAAAACTTAGTGTGTTGACTGTACTCCGTTCTTCAGTTTTCTTTAGTCTATTGATTGTGCAATTGGGAGAAATAATTCCCACCTTATATAGTGGAATTAGTTCCGTGGACTGATTGTCCCGTAGTTTTTCTCTTGATTGACAAGGGTTTTCCACGTAAAAATTTGTGTGTTCATTCTCTTCTTCCTCATTGCTTTATTGTGTTTATTTGTGGTGGTAGTCAGACGGCATCTACCCCAACAAGTGGTATCAGAGACAGGTTTAGAACTCTAGCTAAATGACGTCATCATTGTCGAAGAATCTGTCGTTCAACGTGGAGTAGTTTAACGGGTAGGGTAACTTCTTCCTCTGGCAAGAGATGGTGAAGAATATTCTAATCAAAGAGGGGATAGTGAAGGCGTTGAAGAAGAAGGACGAAAAGCCTGTAAATCTAATCGATGATGAATGGCAAGATAAAAGAGACATTGCCAATTGTACCATCAAACTATACTTGGCGGACAACACTCTCCAAGAGGTTCTTGGCCTAATTGATCCAGTGGAGGTCTGAGAGAAGTTGGAGAGCCAATATAAGTCCAAATCCTTGACAACCAAATTACATATAAAGAAACAGTTCTATGATTTGCGGTTGTTAGAAGGTAACAGCTTTGATAAGCATTTGGACGAATTTAATTGGATCGTGACGCAGATGTCCACCCTATGAAGAAATCAATGAGGAGGACAAGGCGTTGGTAGTGTTGGCCTCACTGCCGGCCTCATATGATCACATCGTCACAACTTTGCTGTTTGGAAAAGATACACTGAGGTTGGACAAGGTTATTGCTTCCTTGCTCATGAATGAGTCAGGGCGGTCACAAAGGACCTTGTCATCCTTTCACTCTGAGGTACTTGTGACCGAATCCAAGAGAAGAAGCAGAGGTCGCGGCCAGAAATCATGAGAGAAAGGCCGTAGCAAGTCACGGTCAAGGTATCAAAACCTTGAGTACTATCACTGTGGCAAAAAGAGACACATCAAGAAGTACTGTTTCAAGAGAAAGCGCGAAAATGCAGAAAAGGAGAAAATGGACGAGATGAGGACAAGTCCTCAATCTCTGTCGTCACAGAAGGCGATCTCTTGTTAACATGTGCAGAGAACGTGGTAAGCCTGACGGACGAGGAGTCAGGCTGGGTAATTGAGTCCGGTGCCTCCTTGCATGCCACGTCTAGAAGGGGATTGTTCACATCCTATACTCAAGAAGACTTTGGAGTGATAAGGATGGGTAATGAAGGAACATCCCAAATTATTGGTAGATGTGACGTTGTACTGATCACCAATAATGGGACAAAACTGATATTGAAGAATGTTCGACATGTTCCTGACATCAGACTGAATATTATTTCAACCGGTCGGCTGGTTGACGAAGGTTATTGTAATACCTTCTGCGAAGATGAGTGAAAATTAACCAAAAGATCTCTTGTTGTGGCAAGAGGAAAAAGTGCTCCAACTTATACATAATAGAGGCGTTCGCAACGGCTGGAGATGTGAATGCTGTAACCAGTGAGGAGTCTGAGAACTTGTGGCATCGAAGGTTGGGCCACATAAGCGAACGTGGACTATCTCATTTGGCCAGGAAGGATCTTATTCCAGGAATGAAGGAGGACGGACTGAGGACATGCCCTCAATACTTGGTTTCCAATCAAAGGAGAGTCTCATTTCACGGAGACTCGTCCGCCCCAAAAACAGAGCTGCTCGATCTCATCCACACAGATGTGTGTGGATCATTCAGAGAGAAGTCGTTTGGTGGAGCCCAATACTTCGTTTCTTTCATTGACAATTGTTCCAGAAGACTGTAGGTCTACCCACTGAAAACCAAGGACCAAGTCCTTGGTATATTTAAGCAGTTTCATACACTTGTTGAGTGCCAAACAGGGAAGAAATTAAAGGCCGTCCGAAGTGACAACGACGGTGAGTTCATAGGGCCATTTGATGCCTATTGCCGGTCATATGATATTAGGTATCAGAAAACACCACCAAAGTCGTCACAGTTAAACAGAGTAGCTGAACAGATAAACTGTACACTTCTAGAAAGAGTACGGTGCATGCTTTCCGAAGCTAAGCTTCCTGGACACTTCTGGGATGAAACATTGAAGACGACGACCTACATCATAAATAGGTCGCCCAGTAAACCCTTGAAGGGTGAAGTGCCGGAGAAGATATGGTCAAACAAGGAGCCATCTTATGATCATCTACGGATGTTTGGATGTAAAGCATTCATTCATATCCCAAGAGATGAAAGGACAAAGTTAGAGCCAAAGACGATGCAGTGCGTCTTTCTGAGCTACGGAAAATATGAGTTGGGTTACAGATTTTATGATCTAGCTGGAAGAAGACTTGTCCGGTCAAGGGACGTAACCTTTGTTAAAGATGAAATGATTGAGGACATTGGCAGGGAGGCCAAATGTGATGTAGACCAGACAGAGAAAGTGTCGAAGTCGTCTGTTCGGTATCTCTGGAAGACGAGGACAATGATCCTGAGGAGGTTGAGGATAATGGAAAGGCAATTACGGCACCTGATGAAGATCAGGATGAAGTCATCACTCAATCGGCCGAGGATGTGCCTGTCAGACGATCCTCACGAAACAGACGGTCGTTTGTTCATCTATCACCCAGTGAATATATTATGCTCACTGATACTGGAGAACCCGAAACTTATGAAGAGGCTATGGAAGACGAGAGTAAGAAGAAATGGTTGAAAGTCATAAAGGATGAAATGAGTTCTCTTCATGAGAATACCATGAAGCCGAGTTACAAGGCATGACTAGTAGTGAAAGGCTTCAGTCAACGAAAAGGAGTCGACTTTGATGAGATTTTTACTCTAATAGTGAAAATATCCTCCATACGGGTTGTGCTGGGTTTGGCTGCTGCTCGAAATCCTGAGGTGGAGCAAATGGACATCTGGACGGCTTTCCTCCATGATGAACTTGAGGAGGAAATTTACATGGAATAGCCGGAAGGGTTCAATGTTAAAGAGAAAGAGCAACTTGTCTATCATTTGAGAAAGAGTTTGTAGGGTTTGAAGCAAGCTCCTAAACAGTGGTACAAGAAATTCGAGTCGGTTATGACTAATCAAGGGTACCGGCGGACTACTTGTGATCACTATGTATTTGTACAAAGGTTTTCCAATGATGATTTTGTTATCCTTCTCTTATATGTTGATGATATGCTGATTGTTGGACGCAACAGTACTCGGATAAAGGAGCTGAAAGAACTTGAGCGGTCGTTTGTTATGAAGGACTTGGGATCAGTGAGGCAAATTCTTGGTGTCAGAATTATCTGCAATCGAAAGGCAAGAAAATTGTAGTTGTCTCAAGAAAGCTACATTGAGAAAGTACTCCAACGATTCAACATGAACAAATCAAAGCCCATGAGCACACCATTGGCAAACCACCACAGGTTGAGCATTTACTAGTGTCCATCCTTGGACGAAGATAAGACATACATGACAGGTGTTCCTTATTTCTCAGCCGTGGGAAGCCTGATATATACCTTGGTATGCACTAGACAGGACATAGCACATGCTATTGGCATAGTCAGCCGGTTTCTGTCAAACTCTGGAAAGGAGCACTAGTCTGCGGTTAAGTAGATCATGAGATACATCCGAGGAACTTTCAAGAAGTGTCTGTGTCTTGAAAGTGACGAGCCTCAATTGGTTGGCTATTCGGATGCTGATTTGGTGGGGGACATCGACAGTCACAAGTCCACTTCGGGATACTTAGTAAAGTTTGCTGGAGGTGCAATTTTCCGGCAGTCTAAGTTGCAGAAGTGTGTCGCCCTTTCTACTACAGAGGCCAAGTATATTGCCATGACAGAAGCTTGTAAAGAGATATTGTGGATGAAGAAGTTCATTTAGAAACTGGGTCTTAAATAGGAAAAGTATAAGGTATTCTGTGACAATCAGAGTGTCATACATCTCTGCAAGAACTCTTCATTCTATTCTAGATCAAAGCACATTGATATTTGATACCATTGGGTGAGAGATGTGCTTAAAATCGGTCTGCTGTAACTGGAGAAGGTCAATACTGAAGAAAATGGGGCTGATATGATGATTAAAATTTTACCAAAGGGTAAAAATAAAACTTGCTGCAAGCTGGCCGGGCTGATGGACTTAACTTCTTCACCGTCGTGAGGGGATGTTTGTTGGAAGTCACTCCCGTGTGAAAGTCCTTGTGACCGGAGGACTTGGACGGAGCACATGAACTTTATGTGCTACTATACATAGAATATGCAAATGAAATTCCGATCAACATAGTTGACTGGAACTTTTTAACGGGCAATAATACCGGTCAACAAGTTGACCGGTTGAAGGCATGAAATGCCCAGCATTGCTGAGAGAATCAAGATGGGCAACGTTGACTGACCTTGTGGAGAACGCGGACGGTGGAATGTGGGCCATCCGCCAGTAAATCCAGAATAGTGCCAGCTCAAAAGATTTTCTGAGGATACATAATCTTACACGGTTATGCAGGAGCCGTTTTTATACAGGGTATATTCATATTGTTGGCAAGGACAGATCTTGTTAGTGGATATGGAATATTCGTGGAATAATTTGCTGTATATGGGCCTCGGAATTAAAAGTAAGTAGAGGGACTTGCTATTTTAGAGAGACAGGTAAGTGAGAGGCTAGGTGATAAAAAAAAGGAGGGCGAAAAACAGTGAAGAAAAAGTGAGAGCAATTGTGCGCAAAACCTAATGTGTTGACTGTACTCTGTTCTTCGATTTTCTTTTCACTATTGACTGTGTAATTGGGAGAAATAATTCCCACTTTACATAGTGGAATTAGTTCCGTGGACTGATTGTCCCGTGGTTTTTTCTTGATTGATAAGAGTTTTCCACGTAAAAATCTGTGTGTGTTCATTCTCTTTTTCCTCATTACTTTACTGTATTTATTTGTGATGGTAGTCGGACGCCATCTACCCAACAACGTTCACCTCATTTGATGGGACCTGATTCATAAGAATAGAAATGGCCTTAACTCTGTCAAACTTGATACTCATCCCATACTTAAATGAATTTCCTCATAAACTTAAAATCGAGTGCCTATCTTGACTAGAGCAATACACTCTTCTTGAATAGTCCACTTGACCCAAGTGCTTTATATTTATAAGGACGGATCGCAAAAACCACCAAGGATGAAGATCTCGCCGACCATGAAATACACGTACACACAGGTATAAGTCATTATAACTTTTTTGTTATTGTTTTTCATGTAAGAAGTTTTTCAATTCAACTCATACATGATTTCCTCAAACCCAGCCGCAATGACTCAATTTGTAAAATTGCCTTAATCGTCCATTACTTTCCATTTCTAAACACTAACTAATCTTGTAATTAGTGTCACACACAAATCATACAAGTTGTTAATGATAATACTTTGAATGTATGAGATCACTAACCAGACCATGGCAGCAGAAGGGAGGGCCAATTTCAAGTTATCAAGGACATAGCTGAACGATTCCTTGGAAAATCCTCTCCAAGTATTCCAAAACCTCTTCGCGGAGTAAACATAACCGGCGAGCATGAAAATAGAAAGCCACAGGGAAAACGACGCTGCCAACGGAGCTCCCCGGTACCCGAGGCCGGTCCAGCGGACGAGCGCGAACGCGATGCCGACGTGCAAGGCCAGCGGCAGCAGCGAGCAGACGACGAGGGGGACGACCACTGACTGCGATTGAAGGAACCTCAGGAGGTTTTGGAGAAAGCCGTAGGCAAAGATTCCCGGCAATAAGTATCGCATGTAGACAGCAGCTAATTTTGAGATCTCCGAATTTTGATGCAGGAGGATGAGGATGGGCTCAGTAAACCACCACATTATGGCTATGGCGATGGAGAAGAAGGTAGAGATTATGCATGATGATTGGAGGTAAATTCCCAGCATGCCGTACAGCTTTGCACCAAATGCTTGCCCACAGAGAGTCTCAAGCGCACCACTGAGGCCAGTCTAAAGCATGGAAATTCATGGAGTAAAATACCAATATTAATATTAATTATATTNTATATTTCACTGGTATATAAGTTAAAATGAAATAACTTAATTTTATATGAAAATTTGACATTATTTAAATTAAAAAGGGTTAAATATACATATATTTTATTGATATGTTAAAAAACAAAGTTTATCAGGAAAATTTGAAGTTGTCAATGAATGGTTCATGAGGGAGAAACCGCAGAGAGAAAAAGACGGATCCAAGAGGAATGAGAAGGAAATTAAATCACGGTAGAGGAGAAAGAAGCAACAGACCATGACAGCGACGCCGGTGACGGCGAACCAAGAATTTGCGAGGGTGGCGCCGGCGAGGTCAAGCTCACCGAGGTGGCCCGCAGACATGACGGAGACCAAAGGGATTAAGTAGTAGGAAACATTCGTCAGTATCATCGGCAGAGAAAATAGAACTTGCTTCTTCGCCTCTTCGACGTCTATCACCGTCTTCCACCACCTGCTTCCTTCTCCACCGCCGGTCGCCTCCAGCAAAGGGGCGGCGGTTTCAGAGTTTGCGCTCAAAGACATTACTCTCTCTCTTTTTCAAATTTCTTTTTCTATCAGTGTGAGCAGCTTATATGTTCGTAGCCAGAGTGTAAAATATAAG
>JAODPA010152190.1:0-14883 GCA_025585075.1 Nepenthes mirabilis
ATTTTTAAATATAATTTTTGGATATTATGATATGATATTTATTTATTATTAGACCATTTAACGGTGATTATTGTACGATCTCGTCTATTTGAGTGGATTGTATTTAAGTTGGTTGATTAAACACTTAATTAAGGGTAATTAAATAAAAGTCAACTTTGATATATTTTATTATGGGTTTTGGGATGAGGATGTCACATTGGCCCTTATATCGTACTCAAAAATTTCAAAGACTAGTAATTGTGGAGATGTGTTTTTATTGTATTTTGTTATCGACTAATTTTTACAAGAATCAGATAACCCATATGATCAAGGTGGTAATATGGATTTGGTTGAACACCTGTCCTATTTCAAAAGAAATCTCGGATGGAGCGTGAATTAAAGACAAGTCACCCTCCACCCATGCCTTGGACCACCTCCCTTGATCGGATTAAGAAGGTTGAAAAAAGGAAGGATTAGTTGTCTAATTTAATCACTTATATTATCTTTAATTTTTTTAAAAAAAATTAGGGGTAGTTCATTTGATTAAACACCATATTTTTTATCAACTTATATTTGATGAATAAACTCATAGCAGGCAGGCAAAATAAGGAAAATGGCCTAAAATTCAAGAAAGCTCAAATGCGCATTCGGGCGGTCAATGCGAGCGTTAACCGTGTGGAGGGCCAACTAGGCGGCCAACACGCTCCCTCAAGACAATTAACATCTCTGTTGACCGGGAGCACTGTAGTAGTAGACCGAGAAAAGGTAAAAACCTTATATGGGCTAGGCCCAATTTGGCAGACATTTTTGTACACGACAAACAACGGTCCCGTTCTTTAATTTCGCGCCTTCCTTGAAACCAATTTTCACTAAAGAGAGTATCAATAGATTCGACGCCTTTCCCATGAGAAAGGCGCCAGATTCTCCCTTCCTGCCAACAATGGACTCTAACGGTAACAGAAGCGCAAAAGGAAGGCAAATAATCTGAAGAATCATTACCCGCTCAGAAAGGAAACGATCCCAACAGAATACACAAGTCAAGCCTTTCTACTTAAGGAAGGCCGTCCAACACAATGTAGGAATCGTGCCTTCTTGACCAAAGAATGTCGCCCTACCCACCATCTATATAACCCTACAGAGTTTTCATTCTGGAAGAACGCAAACAAAAACAACGAAGAACTACGACGGAGAAATCCTTGGGCATACTAACACTCGTCCCTAAGTGCGCAATTGCTTACTACAATAATCCCACTCCAAGCCTTCAGATTCCAGAGATTTCACCCACTCCCCGAGCTCCGTCCGTCAAAGCTTCCACGCTTACCAGACTTAATTTCCCACTTGTTCCCCGTGAACATTGAGTCAGAAAACTGCGCTCTCGACGAATCACAAGAATGTCTCTTACATCTAAAGGTGAACACTCATTCCTACCTCAATCTCCCTCTCTATCTCAACTCTCATTTCCAGTTACTTTCTTGTAATTTAAATGCTTATTGTTAACTTGAGCGTCAAAGTATCTTTGGTGGGACAACATCCCACCGATACCTGACCTCTTATTTGTTGTAGTGGTGTGTAAGGTCCAGAATCGGTGAATGGAACCGGATCCAGATGACTCAGTCGACCCAAATCTGTTTGAATTCGAATCCAAGTATGCATCATTGGCACCGTCTGTGAGAAGCGCTTACAAAGAACCAGCTACATTTCCCAGAAGCCCTTTTCAACCAATACCCTCAATCAAAATGGTAAACACAAAGGCACAAGCAAGCGAGCCAGCCAAAGATGTGGCCTTGCAAGACCAGGACCACGCCACTGGTGTCGTGGTCAATGGGGTAGCCGGCGGGATTCCAGCGCCTTTCTTTCAAAACCTGACGGAGCATATGCTAAAAACTAACAGGATGCTTCAGATACTCTGCTCCCACTAAGAGCAAGCGCAGCAGGGGGTTGCACCGGTGGAGGCCCCTGCACTAACATCCGGACGAGGAGGCCAGAGAAAGAAAGTTCTAGCCCGAAGGATTGAAAGGCTAACCAACATTCACGCACCGGAGTCCTCATATGCTCAAAGCTGTCTAAGGCCTGAGAAGTGGGGAATCAGCGCGACCCCAAAGGAAATTCTGGAACAAAGCAATGCTAAATATTCTCGCGTAGAACTAGGCCCCAGGCTCATGAGGGAGCCTCCCAGACTGTTAGATCTACCGGTAATAGTAGCCGCCTGGTTGCTGGACAAACTAGAGAAAGAACGGAGTTAAGGACATATCTCAACTCCAAAAGGTCTGGTAATGTCATTCAAGCAGATTCAAGGTCAAAGAAGATATGGAATCGTATCTTCAAAGATGATGAGCACGCAGCCAATATCGACAGTCTCCTTTCACAGCGAAGATCTTTAACCGCCCCATGCTGGTAAAATTTAAAATGCCAGCCCTTGGCTCGTACGATGGGAGTGCAGATGCTGTTTATCATCTCGCTCTCTTTTGCATCCATCTGGGTCTACAGGGGTTGGAGGATGCAGCCATGTGCCGCTACTTTCCGCTCACCTTGAAAGGAGATGCGTGTATCTGGTTTTATCATCTCCACTCGGACTCAATTCGAAATTTTAAGGAGCTTACAGATCTCTTTTTGTCACAGTATGCCTCCAGCCACATGGAGAAAAAGTAGCCTTGGCATCTGTCGCACATCAAGCAGAAGCATGGGGAGAACCCATGAAAATTTCTAGATCGCTTCGTGACAGAAACTACGCGGATCCCCCGACTCACGGAGGAGATAAAATTAGGCAGTTTCATCTCGGCGCTGACGCATGGAGATTTCTTCAGGCACCTGACATATAAGAATCTACAGACATTTCAGGAAACAGAATCCATTACCAGGGCCTACGCAGCAGTGGAGGAAACCAATAAGGCTAAATGTCCCGATCAGACCAAACAACCCCACTCTTTCCCAATTGAAGGAAAGTGGAAATACAACGGTGGCGATCACTCCTGCTAAAAGCACCACAGAATCGGACTACCAGAGCCCAAGGACTATGGCCCCATCAATCTAACACCCTTGACTGATACGCGTTCGAACGTCCTCATACAAATCAGTGGGGATATGAGGTTCCAGATCTAAAAACTTGATAATGATAAAGTGATGAGGTGATTAGTATAGAATAATGTAAGACTCTAAAATCTAAGACGTGCTAATAATCCCTTTTAGAGGTCAAATAAATGAATGAATGAGGGAAAAATGCCTAAGTACAGCAGGCAACCAAGTGGCGCCTGCTGAACGCCCAAGAAGGGCTCGAGCAAAAAATGGCAGAAAAACGGCATGATCTTGCAGGCCGGAGTGATTGAGAGGACGGAGTGGCCTTAAGGCCGAAGTAGATTGAGAGGACGGAATGAATTCAGGACGAAGTAAATTGAAAGGAGAGTTCAGGACGGAGTGAATTAGCAAGTCGGAGTACTTTGTAAAGGAAATGAGACGGAATGAATTAGCGGGCTGGAGTACTTTGTAAAGGAAATAGGACGGAGTAGTGGATTGAGAGGAGAATTAGGACGGAGTGACCTTACGACCGGAGTGGGGTGAGAGGACGGAGTGGCCTCACGGTCGGAATCTATTGAGAGAAGAATTCAGGACGGAGTGGCCTTACGGAGTGAATTAAGAAGAGCGTAAAAGCCGGAGTAGCCTTACGTTTGATGAAAACCGAACTGAGTGGAAAAAGTCCCACATCGAAATAAGAAGAAACCATTGAAGCATATATAAGACCCAAAACTCCTTACCAATGAGGACGCGTGGGGGCTTTGACGAAGAACGGAGTGGCTTTGCGACTCTGAAGGACGGAGTGTTTTTAGACGGAGTGATATAAGGGGACGGAATGCTTTTTGAGACAGAGTGACATAAGGGACGGAGTAAATTACTCACGGAAGCCGGAGTGTTTTTAAGGAAATGGGACGGAGTGACATAATGGACGGAGTGGATTTACTCACGGAAGACGGAGTGCGTTTTGAAGGAAATAACCAGAGTAAATTATAAATTAAGAAGCTGGAAGCCGGAGTAATTTGTAAAACGAAATAGCCAAAATTGATCCACAAGTCGGAGTTGATTTACGCCTTGAAACCGGTGTGATTTGAGTAATTTGAGGACGAAGTAGCAAAAGAAGTCCAATCCGGTCAACAAGACAAGAAAGGAAGGAGGCTGCAAAAAGAGGAATCCGGTCAACAACAGTTGACCGAAAGGAAAGAACGGGAGCCGGAGGAGGAAATTAAGTCCGGAATAATCACGGGAATAGGAATAATCACGGGAACAGATGACTCCGAAAAACTCCCGACTTTTCCGGAAAGAACGGGAATTTTTGGAAAAGAACTGGAATAAGCGACTTCAGAACATTCTGAAAATCTCGGGAAGAAACGACGCCAGAACTCTTTAGAAGATTCCTGCCCCCACCTTCTCATCCCACCGCCTATAAATACTAATGAGGGGATTGGAAGGAGGAGCAGAGGAAGCGACGAGTGAAAGAGAAGGAAGAAGAAGAGGAGGGAGAGGCGAAGGAAAGAGAAGGAGGAAGAAGATTTCCAAGCCAAACATGAGAGACTTGATGAGCATCCAAGGCAAGTGTTCTCATACTCACTATAGTCAATGATTGTTACTCGTTCTTTGTCGAATATTATCGTTTTATATCCATTCAAATCATAAAAAAATCATATAGCCCATGATCGATGGACATCGTTTACAATGAAATGAGCACCAGAAGACTCCAAAATGCTATTGACTCAGTAAAAGAGAAATGCTAACGTTCTCTCGTGAATCTAAATTGAAATGTGAAATGTGAAAGGGAATAAGTTTAAAGAAGAATGAGAATCGTATAAGTAATCATGGCATAAGTGCCCAAGCAAGATAAGAAACGAATGCCCAAGTGAAAAGAGAAACAAATGAACGGAGGAAAGTCCACAATGTGATATGTGATGATATGTGAATGGTGATATGTGACGATATGTGAATGAGAAAACCTCCCAAATGGCGGGAGATATGATACATGAGATACGGTGGACTTTTCCTCAAATGAATATGAAAATAGAATCATGAAATTAGGGCCATGGACTTTTAGATGGGTAGTATTCTCTGGTTTGACACGTCCATCGCGGTATAAACCCGAAGAATACTTGGGCCACGTATTCTGGTCGTTTGTGTGTAAGCGGGTGGTGTCCGTGTCACGCCTTAGGATACTATTGTGGAAGAACGAGAACTGCCCTGGTACCCCGGGGGAATGGGGCGATTTACGGCACGATGTGATGTGCACGACCCCACGGAGGATCGTTAAAGATAATCCCTCACGGCTTTAGATCATGTGGAGTATCATGATCCTTTTCTCGTTCTCTCACATCGTTTGCTAGTACGACCTACTAGCCCTGGCCCGCAAAGATTGAAATAAATTAATTAAGTATATTCAAATGGTAACTAAAGGTTCCAAAACATGATGAATGGCAACTTATACCTCCAAATGAAGTCTCATTGTATTTCATGTTTATTCACAATTTGATAGTGACGTATGATTTCACTTGCTGAGCTGTACGTTCACGCTTGCTATTTTCTCCTCCCAGGTGATAGATTAAAATGGTCCCTGAATAAGTAGCACAAGAAAAGAGATCTGCTTAAGCAAAGTCGAATGTCAAAAGCCTGGAGATTAGTTACATCCCTGTTAAGCTTTCGCAAGTAACTAGGTATTTAGTTCTGCTTCCGCATTATTTCATTTGGGTATATAGAGAACTTGTGGCATCTCTCTTGAGCTAGCATGGTATTTAAATGTACCATGCTAGAGTCACGAATTTTATGTGGCTTTTGGATCCTGTGATATGCTGGAATTATGTTAATTATAGGCATGAGTTATTATTGACGGAGAGTTATTTGAGAAAAATAACCCGGTCCCTCACAGGGGAGAAGTTCCTAAAGTGGCCAAAACCACTTTAGAAGGTGGAGGGAGGAAATCCGTCCAAGTATTGCGATTTCCATCGATCTCTCGGACACTCTACAGAGGACTGTAAGACCCTCCAGTCGGAGATTGAAGAGCTGATAAAAATGGGTCATCTCACTAGATTCGTTTAGGGCCCTCGTTAGAGCTCTGGCACGATGGACGAAGAAGGACCGAGGCCTTCCCCTCCACGAAATCGAGTTATGGCAGGAGTGGTCAACATGATCACCACCTGACGGATCAAGAACCCAGCCAGCAACAAGGAGCAACAAACTGGGAGGAAGAAACAACACACTACTAACACTGTCATTAGTTTTAGTGATAGCGACCTGGCACATGTAGTTTTCCCCCATGCAGACCCCTTTGTTGTATCTACACTTGTTTCTGATGGTAGCGTTGACTACCAGCTGAAACGAGTATTTGTTGACAATGAAAGTTCTTACAATTTGCTTTATCTCAATGCGTTTTTTAAACTTGATTTGAAAAATAATCAATTAAAACCTGCCAAATGCCCGTTGTACGGCCTTGACAACAAACTGGTGCCCGTCGAAAGGACAATCCGATTAGAAGTCACCCTAGGAACATACCCAAAAACGGTAAGTCGTACACTTACCTTCTTGATAGTCGACTTGCCCTCTGTAGACAACTCTATACTGGGCCGGCCGTACCTAATAGAGTTCAGGGACGTCACTTCAATATTACACATCAAAATAAAATTTCCAACGCTATACGGTGTGAGCGAAGTGCTAGGTGATCAAGTCACTGGGCGGACATGCTATATGTCCCAAATTGCTTCTAACGACAGCATTAGAGCGGTGGGAGAGCTTGACCATCGAGAAGAAACGACCTTGCAGCAGACGCAATCCGGTGAGGCAACCGACTTAGTTCCACTGAATCTAGAGGATCCAAAAAAGTGCATGCGGATTGGTGGCTCACTCATCGGTGCACTGCGCGACGAGCTGATCACGTTTCTGCACGGAACGCTGACATCTTCTCATAGACTCCCACTAACATACCTTGGATTCTGACCCGGGTAATTGTCCACAAGCTGGGCCTCGACCCGGACCGAAAGCCCATCAGGGAGAAACAAAGAAATCACTTGGTAGAAAAGTTGGTCGCCATCAGGGAGGAAGTAAAGAAACTGCTGAACGCCGAATTCATCAGAGAAGTTCAGTACTCCGATCGACTCTCTAACGTAGTCCTAGTAAAGAAGAGTAGCGGGAAGTGGCGAATGTGCATCGATTTCACCAATGTTAACAAAGCCTGCCCAAAAAACAGTTTTCCTTTACCCAAGATTGACCTGCTAGTGGACTCGATGTTCGGATATGAGCTGTTGAGCTTCATGGATACTTATTCGGGCTATAATTAGATTCGAATGAGCTCGGGGGATGAAGAGCATACCTCGTTTATGATCGACCAGGGAACTTACTGTTATAAGGTAATGCCCTTTGGACTGAATAACGCAGGAACCACCTACCAATGGTTGGTAAACAAAATGTTTGAGAAACAGATCGGCCATAATATGAAAGTCTATGCTGACGACATGTTCGTCAAGAGCAGAACTACTGGCAGCCATATCCACGATCTAGCAGAGTCATTTGGGGTGCTTTGTGAGCATCAAATGAAGCTGAATCTGGCAAAGTGCGTCTTTGGGGTAGACTTGGGAAAATTCTTAGATTCCATCATCTCCCAATGAGGGATTGAGGTAAACTCAGAGAAAATCAAGACCCTCGCGAACATAGCTCCCCCATAAAGCATCAAGGATATCCAGCGACTGGCTAGACGATTGGCAACCTTGTCCCATTTTCTAGCGAAGTCTGGTGATAAGTATTACCCATTCTTCAGAGTTCTAAGGGGAGCAAAATCAAACGGGTTCCAATGGACAGCAGATTGTCAGGCAGCCTTCAATGAGTTGAAACAATATCTAGCTAGCCCGCCGTTACTAACGTCGCCCAATGTTGGAAAGGAACTTACCTCTACCTGGCGGTGTCAGAGGTGTCCCTCAACTCCGTCCTAGTATGGCAGGACTCCGATACCCAACAGTCGATCTACTACCTAGCAAAACACTGATCGGCCCGAAGACGCGCTACCCACACATAGAAAAGATGGCCTTAGCTCTCGTATTCTCCGTACGAAAACTAAGGCCCTACTTTCAGGCATACCGCATCATAATTCTCACCAACAAGCCTTTAAAGAGCATTCTCCAGAAACCTGATGTTTCTGGATGGTTGGTAAAATGGGCTGTCAAATTGGGCGAGTTCGACATTGAGTTCCGACCCAGGCCTATCATAAAAGTACAGGCTCTGGCCGACTTCATTGTCGAGACCACAACCCCAGTTCTCGAAGAGTAGCGCCCAGAGAATGCAAAACAGCACGTGGAAGCTCTAGAATTAGTACTCCACATAGACGGATCATATATGGACACGGCAGTAGAACCAGGGTGGTCCTCACGACCCCTGACGAGTTTGAGGTGAAGTATTCCCTTAGACTCGACTTCCCGGCCATCAACAACGTTGTCGAATATAAAACCCTGTTAGCCAAGTTAAGGTTAGCGAAAGAGTGCTCAGCCTAACGACTGGTTGTTTACAGCGGCTCCGAGCTAATCATCAACCAAGTTAATGGGAGCTTCGAGGCGAGCAACCCACACATGGTCAAGTACTTGAGCAAGGCAAGGGAGGCCACCCGCAGCTTCGACAAGCTAACCGTAGTCCATATTCCCATAACTGAAAACTGGAAGGCCGATTAGTTGGTCAGAGTAGCGGTGGCCAAAAATTCAGAACAGTATTCGAGAGACATGAGGGAGGTCCTAAACACTCACAGTATAGAGAAACAGGAGGCAATGCAGATCTCCAGGACGAAAAACTAGATGACACCCTACCTTATGTACCTAGTGGACGAAACATTGCCAGTAGACGCAGAGGAAGCCAGACGGATAAAGAGAACGGCCGGCTGGTACACTATAGTTGACGGGTGGTTGTATCATTGTTGCTACTCGACTCCGTACCTCCAGTGCCTAACCCCTGAAGAGGCTAACTACGTCTTGGGCGAAGTGAACCTTGGGATTTACAGATTACATGTTGACGGCAAAAATCTAGCATTCAAAATCATGCGGGAAGGCTACTATTAGCTATCAATGAAAAAGGATACTCTCAAGTTTGTAAATAAGTGTGAAAGCTGTCAACTTCACGGTAGCCTTCGCCACCAACCATCCGCTGAGCTGAAATCTCTTTAGGCGCCGTGGCCCTTCACACAATGGGGGCTCGACATTCTCAGCCCATTTTCTATTGCAACTGGGCAAAGAAAGTTCATCATGGAAAATATCAACTACTTCATAAAGTGGGTTGAGGCTGTCCCATTGGCCAAGATCACAGAACAAAATGCTCTTGAGTTTGTTCGCCAGAATATCATCAGTAGATTTGGCATTCCAGAAGTCATTGTGACTGACAATGGGACTTAATTTTTGAAAAAAATGCTTGACCAAGTATTGCACCAGCCTTGAGATTAGATTGGTCTACACTTTGGTGGCATACCCCAAGCAAATGGATAGGTGGAGGTCATAAATCGAATGCTACTCCACAGGTTTAAGACCAAGCTGGAGGACGCAAGGGGTTCCAGGGTAGATGAGCTCACCTCAATCCTCTGGTCTTACCGGACAACTCCAAGGGAGCCAACACGTGAAACACCCTTCAGCCTCTATTATGGGACTGAAGTAGTGATCCCGGTCAAAATTAAGCTTCCAAGTCTTAGGGTGAAATCTTTTGACTCGGAGGATAACTCTCAAAAAATTCGGGAACTCTTAGACTTGCTAGAAGAAGCTCGTGAAGCTGCCAGAATGTGGACAGTGGCCTACCAACACTGAATTGCCCGCTACTACAACAAGAAAGTAAAAGCGCGGCAGTTCAATGTCAGAGACTTGGTCTTGCGAAGCATCGAGGCTGCAGGAAAAGTAGCTAGCCGGAATAAGCTCTCCCCGAATTGGGAAGTGCTTTTTCTATTCTCCGCCATTGTACGAAACGGGGCATACAAGCTCTGAAATCAGGATAAAAAGTTAGTCCCACTGACGTGGAACGCGATCTACCTCAAACGCTACTTCTAGTAAGGACCCAGGTAGGTAGTTTGCATAATTGTATGTAATCATTGGTATGCACGTTTCAATTAGTATAACAAGTATTCCCTTTAGCATGTTGTGTTTCTTTTCTTAGGTGTGCATATATGTGTGATTCTTGTTGCAGATTCAAATGACCTAGGCTGCCCCTAAGTCGGGAGAGTCTTCACCATCTTGTTACTAAACCCTGGTCATCCAGGCGGCCCGTAAGTGGTCGTATATGAACCTTGGTCATCTGAGCAGCCAGTAGCTAGCCAAACTTAAACCCTAGTCATCCAGACAGCCCGTGAGTGGTTGTATCTAAACCTTGGTCATCCAAGTGGCCCATTAATGATCAAAAATCTTAGGGGGCTAGTGCGGCACACGTGACAACCTCCTTCACGAGGAGATAGCGTGATCAGTCAATGATGGTCGACCAGAGCAAAACGCTCCACAAAAGCCGACTGATCAAGTCTGCACTTAGGTAGCGCCACTAAACTTTACTCGCAGGCGAATACTAGACTGGCTTAACACAAGTGACAGCCTAGAGAACACACCTAAGGACTCCACTCCTTTGAAAATGCCATGAACGCCCCAAACAAGGCGGGCGGCCAACTTATAGGAAGCCCGCCCAGAACAACGAAGGAATAAAATACAAGCAAAAAGTAACTGTAAAAAAGCAAAAACATGTGATATGTACAAAGTTGCTCGTATTATTTCTTATGGTAAAGTACATTTACATAATTGTACCAAAAAAAAACTACAATCACTAAAAACTAAGGGGCGGTGGTGGCCCCTGTCTGTCCCGTGGCTCCCCCACGAGGCTATCGCAGCGCTGTGCCGACCGGTTTGACAAGTTGATGAGATCCACGGGAAAGTCAGGATCAACCAGTCATACAATACGCCGACTGATGTTGATCCCTTCCCACAACAGTGACAGCATCATGTCCGTGACCTAGTGAGGACGAATGCAGAGGCTTAGATCGTTCCCCAGGGTGACCATCTGCCCTGCGAGCTGATCAAGGCGCCCCTTGACCCGCTCATTTTCCTCTTTTAGACGAGCATTCTCCACCTTCAGGCTCTCATTCTTTGCCTCCATGCCCACCAAGACAGACTCCAGAGCAGCCGCATCCTCCCGATGCTCCGCTCCCAGAGCCTCCAGGTTGGAATCAAGCCAGGCAATCTCCATGTCCCTATCGGAGATCACCCGGTCTCTTTGCCTAAGCGCCTTGGCAACTGCACCCGTGACTTTATCAGCCTGCACACATAAAAAAGGGGAAGTTAGAAAAGGCAAATTTAAAGACAAGGTAGGTAACAGAATTTATACCTCCCAAATTTTTCGTATTGGCCTGGCTGGTCTGGAGTGTAGACCCGGCGCCAAAGGCGGTGAGCAAGGAATAGAGCCCTCGTGGGCAGGGCTGGCAACGACCTTCGCCAAGAGTTCCTCCAATGGCTCCTTTGAAATATCCTCCATCCTGGTCGGCTCCTCGAGAACAATGGGAGGCTCCAAAACCGTCTCCTGTTGCTCAGTCAGTAGTTCCACAGTAGGTAATCCAACGGACAACTCTTACGGACCAAGCACTTCAATAGATGGATCTGGAGTCAACCCCGCCAGTCCAGACTGTGCAAAAATAACACCGCCACTCGCCCTAGCATCCAACATGGCATCATAGGCCTCTAAAGCCAGCTCCGCTTCAATTCTGGAAGCAGCACCTACACCCGCAAAGTGTCCGGCAGAGAGATAGTTTGGCCCTGAGGACGACGAAGAAGGCGCCACCGAGGCCGCCCTCTTTTGCCCTAAACTAAAGGGACCGGTATCAGACAGGCAAGAACCTATGATAAAGCCATTTTTCCTCTTCTTCCCCCATAGGATCTCTGGCGGTGGGACCTTAAATTTCTAGACGGGAGAGGGAGGCCCCCACTTGGCCTTCTTGGTCTCAGCATAGGAGACCAAGTGGTCTCTCCGGAAATCCCCAAGGTGATCCATGATAAGTTTGACCAACCAAGACAGAGACACTGTCTCAGCCTCAGAAGGTGCCCCCGTATACACATCAGGCACCTGGCCTCACTCCCTGGATAAGGGTTAGGACTCACCCACGCTAATAAAGAAGAATCGGTTTTTTCAATTCTTCAAAGAGTTGTATATGGCGATACTTATCCTAAGAAAGCCGCGTGGGGATAGAGAAATCCACTCTACTCCCTGGTTAAGCTTAAAGAGCCCCCTAACCATCGACATCGCCAGCAGCCTTGAGTACTGACGGAGGAATATGCAGAGGGTGCACAGATATTGCACAGCGTTGGCATGGAACTGAGTAATGGGGACCCGAAGCGCCTAAAAGATCGACATTAACTCGTCGGGAATCGGAAGATGGAGCTCACTCCTCAAATGGGCTTCATATATGGTTACAAAGTCCGCAGGTGGCAGAAAAGCCTTGTTGTCCTTCCTAGGAACACGGAAGGCAATCTCCTTTGGGATAATGTATTCTACGTACAATACCTTCACATCATTCTCTCTCAAGACGGAGACAATATCGGAGACGGAGGCCATGGTCAGAAAATCAACTAGGGTTTTTTCTCTTTCACTCCTCGGGTTAAGGAAGACGAAGAAACAAAGGAAGGTGTAGAAAGATTTAAAATGAAACAAACGGGCAACTTAAAGGCCAGTGTGAACACAAAACTTCCTTGAAAACATGCACCATCATTACCGTCACGTGTCGCTTCCCAAAAGAGAGCCGTTGAATCAGATCTTCCGGCTCATTAAATACCGGGATCCTGAATATACCACATGAAGTCACGTGGCACACTTTTTCTGACAGGACGACTAATTGCCAACGCTTCCTTCTCTAATTTACCCGAAAATTTTTCAAAAACGGTCAATAAATCCAATCAATATTTTGGAAGTACGTGAGGCTCCTCTTTAGGCAGTCAATGACTCCGTCATTGTCAGTAAAAGACAAACGCATCTCATCATGAACATGCCGAAGACTAAAATCTAGACCACCGGCATGGGGGGCTAGTGATTGGTAAGCTCATAACAAGCAGGCTCAATAAGGAAAATGGCCCAAAATCCAAGAAAGCCCAGATGCATGTTCGGACAGTCAGCGCTAGCGTTGACCGTATGGAGGGCCAACTAGGTGGCCAACATGCTCCCTCAAGATGGTCAACATCTCTGTTGACGGGGAGTACTGTAATAGCAGACCGAGAAAAGGTAAAACCTTATATGGGCCAGACCCAATTTGGCAGACATTTTCGTACACGACAAACAACGGTCCCTTTCTCTGATTTCGCGCCTTCCTTGAAGCTAATTTCCATTAAAGAGGGTATCAACAGATTCGACGCCCTTCCCATGAGGAAGGCGCCAGATTTTCCCTTCCTGTCAACAATGGACTCTAACGGCCAACATTCTCCCTCAAGATGGTCAACATCTCTGTTGACGGGGAGTACTGTAATAGCAGACCGAGAAAAGGTAAAACCTTATATGGGCCAGACCCAATTTGGCAGACGTTTTCGTACACGACAAACAACGGTCCCTTTCTCTGATTTCGCGCCTTCCTTGAAGCTAATTTCCATTAAAGAGGGTATCAACAGATTCGACGCCCTTCCCATGAGGAAGACGCCAGATTCTCCCTTCCTGTCAACAATGGACTCTAACGGTAATAGAAGCGCAGAATGAAGGCTAACAATCTAGAGAACCGTTACTCGCTCAGAAAGAAAACGATCCCAGCAGAACACATCAATCAAGCCTTTCTACTTAAAAAAGGTCGCCTAATACGATGCAGGAATCATGCCTTCTTGGCCAAGAAAGGTCGCCCTGCCCACCATCTATATAACCCACAGAGTCTCCATTCTGGAAGGACACGAACAAAAACAACGAAGAACTACGGCGGAGAAATCATTGAGCATACTAATGCTCGTCCCTAAGCATGCAATTGATTACTATAATAATCCCACTCCAGGCCTTCAGATTCCAGATATTTTAACCACTCCCCGAGCTCCGTCCTTCAAAGCTTCCACGCTTACAGGACTTAATTTTTCGCTTGTTCCCCATGAACATTGAGTCGAAAAACTGCGCTCGACGAGTCGTAAGAACGTCTCTTATATCTGAAGACGAACACTCCTTCCTACCTCAATCTCCCTCTCTATCTCAACTCTTATTTTCAATTACCTTCTTGTAATTCGAAGGTTTATTACTGATTTGAGCGTCGAAATGTCTTTGGTGGGACAATATCCCGTCGATACCTGACCTCTTATTTGTTATAGTGGTGTGCAGGGTCCAAACTCGGTGAACGGAGTTGGATCCAGACGACCTAGTCGACCGAATCTGTTCGAAGTCAGATCTAGGTACGCATCAATATTATAAAATTTTCTAAAACTTTAAGATTGATTTGGTGGATTCAAAATTTTGTATCTTATTTTTAATTTTTAATTTATTTTTATCAAATTGATTTAAAATTTTTTCTTATTCTTTATTTTTCCAAAACTCTATTTTTTATATAACCAACGGTATCAATTTATACTAATGTAATTTTACTATGCAAATTCTCATGTTAATGATGAACCTCGGAACTCTCACTCAAATACTGCACGCATGTGAAAAAGAAATTGTACATACTCATCATGCATTATACTAGAATTTGTGAACATCGATTATCTTATATAACACAAGTTCATAGAGAAAGTTCTTGACAATTTATTTTCCACCCATAATTTCCAATTTCATTACGTAGGATGTTGTCTTCAAATATCACCAACCCAAATATTATTATTTGAGGCTACGTCGGTCTTCTAATTTAATTTATTGTAAATTATCACTTAGCTCTATCACCATCATCATTCATTACCTCCATTTATAAATAATAAAACTTACTTGTTTTATGTTGGATTA
>JAODPA010152201.1:0-14883 GCA_025585075.1 Nepenthes mirabilis
CCTTACGTGTATCGGATATTTAATTTAATTAATTTAATTGCTTCCGCTATACTTGTAACTGGGTCGAAACACGTGAGCACCGAAACGTGCTTTTTCAGTTAGAACCCAACTAGATCCCAACCAACTAGAGTAAGTGAACTACCTCGTTGGCCGTCTGAGAAAAAATGCCAAGTAGGTGACTTACCCTACCTACTTCCACCTAATCACTAAAGGAAAGTACCGAGTAGGTAACTTAACCCCACTAACTCCACCAAACCTCTCCTCTATATATACTCGGCTTTGTTCAAGGAAGCTGGTGAGCAATCAGCTGGAAGAATAGTAAGGGGTAGAGAAGGAGCAAAGCTTCCCATCTGTAAAGCTGAATGGATAACAGTCAGCCAAGTGTACACCCCCCAGCTTTTAAGATCATGGTTTAATACAAATGTATACTCTGTTTTTGATATTGCAAGTGTACTTGGGATGTTAGTCTTTCTGTTCCTAAGAATACTGCAAGTGTACACCCCCCTGCTTTTAAGATCATGCTTTAATGCAAATGTATACTCTGTTTTTGATATTGCAAGTGTACTTGGGATGTTACTCTTTCTGTTCTTAAGAATACTGCAAGTGTACACCCCCTGTTTTTAAGTTCATGATTTAATGCAAGTGTACTTCCTATTTTTAAAGCTCATCTGACTTTGATAAAATTATGTTAAAGTATGTATGATATTGTTCTGATCATCTGAATTAAGGAAGAATTTTTGTTAATGCCATGTTTAAAGGAAGCTCTGTTCTGCATTCTCATAAAGACCACCGATCGACCTTACTTGTATTAAGCTGTGAAACCAGCATTTATACGACACTTTTGAAACCGACAATCGTATCGTAGTTGAAACAGAAAATTTGCCCATGAAAGTTGAACCGTATTTTAAAACTGAAAATTGCCCATGATAGTTGAACCGCATTTTAAAACAAAAAATTTACCCATGAAAGTTAACCGTGTTTTGAAACCGGAAATTTGCCTAGCATTTTGAAACCGGAAATTTGCCCATGAAAGTTGAATCGCGTTTTGAAACCGGAAAGTTTCCCATGAAAGTTGGATCACATTTTGAAACTGAAACTTTATCCACGAAAGTTAAACCGCATTTGAAAACTGAAAATTTTCCCATGAAAGTTGAACGGCATTTTGAAACCGAAAATTTGCCCATGAAAGTTGAACTGCATTTTAAAACTGAAAATTTTCCCATGAAAGTTGAACCGGCCTTAGAGCATTTTGAAACTGGAAATTTTCCCATAAAAGTTGAACCGGCCTTAGAGCATTTTGAAACTGGCATTTGCACTGTGATTTCAAAACCGGCACTTGTATTGTAAATTGAAACCGACTTTGTAATGAAATATATAAGTTCTATGATTTGAAATTGACTTAAAGTATATGATTTTGAACTAAGTTCTGTGATCTGGAACCACCTTGCAGTATACAAATTTTGAACCGGCCTTAAGATATCTGTACACAATCTCTGAAGGGTTAATAGTGATGTTTTCCACTGATACTGAAAATGGCTTTCACTAAACGATAAGAAGAAAATGTTTCCGTTTCTGTTATTGTGGACCCAAGACTGATATGTAGTCAGGTTAGGTTCTTCGATGTGCCTTAGAACACTATGGTGGTAATCACGGATAACTCTGTCCATGGAGTTATATGTGGTCCGCCCCTCCTCAGGGAATTATAATAGGAGGGTAGCTTCTGTTCTGTTCTAGCCGGCGCACCCTTAGATTGGGGAAGGATCTCGTGAGGTGGGATCATCTGTTCTGTTCTATTTATTGCCGTTGATTGTGGGGAGATGGACACAATTTATCCTCGATTATTCACTCCCTCCGCTAGTAGGGTCTACTAGTAGGGTCCTTTGCTGATAAAGATGAGATTTCTGTAAACTATGGAGGTAAGACTGACTTCTGCTTCCTGAAATATGAGTACATTGATTTCTAATTTCTAAAACTTGAACGTTTCTATTTTTACGTCTGTATCATAATTCTGCTATAAACCACTTCCTTATGGCATTTGTATCTTTGTGTTCAACTATATCTGTTTTATTGAGTTCTGTTCTGCATATATATTTTACTGCATATCTACATGTACCTTATTGGGCCACGGCTCATTATTTTACTGTTTTTCCCCCTCCAGAGGAGACTGTAGAGTTTGTGCCTGACGTGAAAGATTAGAGTTCAATCTAAAGAATTCTTGAAGATTTAAAGCACTTTTGGAGTTATCATGGAGGAAGCAGTCTTGATAGAGTATATATACGAATCTGTAATTGGACCATTATGCCTATGTATGCATGAATGCATTTTTGTAGGAAGAGTGGGGAAGAGTACTACCGAAGCTTTATCAGTAACTAGTTCGCAGACATCAACTGCTACATGCACATATTGTAGGAAGAAGCACATGAAAAAACCTTGTTATAAAGCAATGGGAGCATGCTATAATTGTGAAAAGTTGGGTCACCTGATAAAAGACTCTCTGCTACCAAAGGGTCGAAAGGAAAGAAGTTGGTTGTTGTGATTAGGGTATTGCGGTGATAATGCGAGGCCAGAGACACCCCGAAGGCGGATAAAGGTATTTTCTTAATCAAGGAGTTTTGATTTAGTTATGTATTCACCAAAAGAAATTTTGAAATTAGTCAATGAAGTTAAATGATATGCTTATGGGGAAGATTGGGATATTGATAGTCCATATTAATAGGCAATCACCCACAAGCAAAGTGGGAGAGACATCTGCAGGGCTTAATGGCTCCACCTATAATTAAAATTTTGTTATAAGATCTCTGAGGACTTAGGAATGATTCCTTGAAAAAAAAATCTAAGGTCTTATGAAATTAAAAGTTAGAGGATGGGACAGGTGGATCTCAATATAATCGACTAAGGAGAATACTAAGATCAATGGTTGTGAAGTCAAAAGTCTCCATTTGGAAAGTACAAAGAATCACTTGGAAGATAATTCTGATCTAATAATTTTAAGAATTATGAAGATGAACTTTCATGTGTGGCTTGTGGATTGATACTCTTGAGATAGGTACGAGAGGAATCCCTTATCAGAGATACTTTTTTTTCATTGATTGAAATCGGTAATCATTCACCCATAGTGATTCCAAATAAGGTGTTTGGATTGAATTAGTTGGTTCATTAACATAACAATGAGGTCTTAAAGTTGTTAAGTGTAGACATATTGAATTGAACAACAAATCTAAAGCCATATCGAACCGTGGTAACCAGATAAGTTGCAGTTTTTGATCTTGCTACGGGTTGAGGGTTTGTGGAAGTTGTTTCCCTCAATATATGGATTTGGAGATTTTGAGGCTGTTAAGTGTTAGGGTCTCGAGGTCTTAAGCTATGGTTTGAGATTGTGCTGAATCCATGAGACTGTTATAGTTAGGATTTCTTATTCTGTTGTGAATTGAGGACCTGTGAGAAATAAATTCTAGGGCATGAATATCTTAGAATCGGTCTAAATCAAGATTATCTTATAGGTTGGATGTTCGGAAGGAAAAATGACAGTGTTCCCTGAATTTCATGTTGGGATTTTAGCTGAGCTAAGTAAAAGAACCAAAATACTACTGATGGTAAGATATAATCAAACAAATCATAGCTAACTGATTGATCAGAGCGTGCAGAGGAAGAGTGATAAACCAGTGCATATATAAGGGTGTGGTGTTTTGCTAATTTCAAGGACGAAATTTCTTTAAGTGGGGGAGAATTGTGAGATTCCGAAATCAAAAAGGTATAAAATCAGAATAAAATATTGCTACTTAAAACTGGAGAATTTTGTTGAAGCCTAAACCTTGAGGGTTTTGATGAAACCGGAATGACTTTATGCCACTAGAAAGCTGAACCACTTCATTGAAGTGCAAGAGGCCAGAGTGAATAATAAGAAGAAGTTGACCGGACTTGGAGAAGTTGACCGGACTTGGAGAAGTTGACCAGATTTGAAGAAGCTGACCAGACTCTGAAGGTGTTGATCGGCCTTGAGAAAGGTTGACCGATCTTGAATAAAAGAAACGAAATGTTGGCCGACTTTGACTAAAGGATAGCTGATTAGAATATGAAACATTGACCAAAAACGTTGATCGGAATAAATTAAGGGAAACAAAAAGGATCAACTTTGTTGATTGGTTAGAATCCAACTAGATCCCAACTAACTAGAGTAAGTGAACTACCTCGTTGGCCGTCTGAGAAAAAGTGCCAAGTAGGTGACTTACCCTACCTATTTTGACCTAATCACTGAAGGGAAGTACCGAGTAGATAACTTACTCCCACCTACTCCACCAAAGCTCTCCTCTATATATACTCAGCTTCGTTTAAGGAAGCTGGCGAGCAACCAGTTGGAAGAACAGTAAGGAGTAGAGAATGAGAAATGCTTCCCATCTGTAAAGGTGAATGGATAACAGTCAGGCAAGTGTACAGCCCTCCTGCTTTTAAGATCATGGTTTAATACAAATGTATACTCTGTTTTTGATATTGCAAGTGTACTTGGGACGTTAGTCTTTCTGTTCTTAAGAATACTGCAAGTGTACACCCTCCTGCTTTTGAGATCATGGTTTAATGTAATTGTATACTTTGTTTTCGATATTGCAACTGTACTTGGGATGTTACTCTTTCTGTTCTTAAGAATACTGCAAGTGTACACCCCCCTATTTTTAAGTTCATGATTTAATGCAAGTGTACTCCCTGTTTATAAAGCACATTTGACTTTGATGAAATTATGTTAAAGTATGTATGATATTGTTCAGATCATTTGAATTAAGGACGAATTTTTGTTAATGCCATGTTTAAAGGAAGCTCTGTTTTGCATTCTCATAAAGACCACCGATCGACCTTACTTGTATTAAGCTGTGAAATCGACATTTATACGGCACTTTTGAAACTGGCAATTGTATCGTAGTTGAAACCAAAAACTTTCCCATGAAAGTTGAACCGCATTTTGAAACCGGAAAGTTGTCCATGAAAGTTTAACCGCATTTTGAAACCGAAAATTTGCCCATTAAAGTTGAACCGCATTTTGAAATCGAAAATTTGCCTAGGAAAGTTGAACCGCATTTTGAAACCAAAAATTTGCCCATGAAAGTAGAACTGCATTTTGAAACCGGAAAGTTGTCCATGAAAGTTTATCTACATTTTGAAACCGAAAATTTACCCATGAAAGTTGAACTGCATTTGGAAATAGGAAATTTGCCCATGAAAGTTGAACCGCATTTTGAAACCGAAAATTTGGCAATGAAAGTTGAACCACATTTTGAAATTGGGAATTTGCCCATGAAAGTTGAACCGCATTTTGAAACCGAAAATTTTCCCATGAAAGTTGAACTGCATTTTAAAACCGAAAATTTGTCCATGAAAGTTAAACCAGCCTTAGAGCATTTTGAAACCGACATTTGGACTGCGATTTCGAAACTGACACTTGTATTGTAAACTGAAATCGGCTTTGTAATGAAATGTATAGGTTCTATGATTTGAAATCGGCTTAAAGTATATGATTTTGATCTAAGTTCTGTAATCTAAAACTGATTTGAAGTATATGAATTTTGAACCGGCCTTAAGATATCTGTACACAATCTCTGAAGGGTTAATAGTGATGTTTCCGACTGATACTGAAAATGGCTTTAAGTAAACGATAAGAAGAAAATATTTCTGTTTCTGTAATTGTGGACCAAGGACTGATATGCAGTCAAGTTAGGTTCTCCGGCATGCCTTAGAACATTATGGTAGTAATCGAGGATAACTCTGTTCATGGAGTTATATGTGGTATGTCCCTCCTCAGGGCGTTATAATAGGAGGGTAGCTTCTATTCTGTTCTTGCCGGTGCCCCCTTGGATTGGGGAAGGATCTCGTGAGGTGGGATGATCTGTTCTATTTTGTTTATTTCCGTTGATTGTGGGGAGATGTACACAATCTATCCTAGATTATTCGCCCCCCCTACTAGTAGGGTCTACTAGTAGGGTCCTTTGTTGATAAAGATGAGATTTCTGTAAACTATAGAGGTAAGACCGACTTCTACTTTCTGAAACATGAGTACATTGATTTCTGATTTTTGAAACTTGAATATTTCTATTTTTACGACTGTATCGTAATTCTACTATAAACCACTTCCTTATGGCATTTGTATCTTCATGTTTAACTGTATCTGTTTTATTGAGTTCTGTTCTGCATATATATTTTACTGCATACCTACATATATCTTGTTGGGCCTCGACTCACTGTTTTACTGTTTTTTCCTCCAGAGGAGACTGTAGAGTTTGTGCCTAACGTGAAAGATTAGAATTCAATCTAAAGGATTCTTGAAGATTTAAAGCACTGTTGGAGTTATCACGGAGGAAACAGCCTTGATAGAGTATATATATGAATCTGCAATTGGACCATTAGGTCTATGTATGCATGAATGCGTTTTTGGGTATGGATATGAATGCTTCGGCAGATTTTAAGATCAACTTCCGCTACATATTGTTATAGACATCTTATATGGGTCCTAGATGGCATCTGTGATCCTGTGTTGTGCATAATTAGTTTAGTTTAGATTTCCATTTTTGTTCGGAATGATGAAGTTAAAAAAAATATCCATTCTGTCACAGGTGCTCCCTAAGGAGACACACTCAGCCTGATAAAACTCTTGTCTAATAGCTCCTGTAATTATAATCTTAGCTCCTTTAACTCAGTAAGGGCCTTTCTATAAGGGGCTTGAGAAATTGGACTAACACCGGAAATAATAGAGATCTCAAAGTCAATCTCCCGATGTGGAGGCAATCCAGGCAACTCCTCAGAAAATACATCTTCAAAATCATAGACGACCAGGATGTCCTTAGCCGGCACCTTATGACTCCTAGTGGTGCAGGCATAAGCTAAGTAAACTTTACATCCACTTCTCACCAGATGTTTGGCATGTAAGGCCGAGATCAACACAGGCATCTCCTTCTTTCTAATGCCTTGGAAGAAAAATGTTTCCATCCTAGGGATATTAAAATAAACCCTCTTCATAAAGCAATTAATGGTGGCATGGTTTTAGCTAGCCAATCCATCCCCAGAATCACGTCAAAATCTCCCATGTTTAGTAATACTAAATCGACAATTAAACATTGCCCATCTACTTCCATTACGCATTCAGGATATACAATATCAGTAATTACAGGGAATCCAGTAAGGGTACACACAGACAATTCATAATCCAATATGTAAGGAGTAGTGGCAATAAGGCATGCAAATCGTGGAGAAACAAAAGAGCGGGTACATCCTAAGTTAAATAAGATAGATGCAAGAACTCTACAAACAGAAAGAGTACCTTCTACGACATTTGGCGATGCCCCCGATTCCTGAATAGTCACTGCGAAGGCCTTAGCCAGAATAGTAGGCTTTCTCCCCTCTAGTTTTTGGCAATCTTTGATCAGGTGGTCTTGCTGTCCGCATTTGAAACATGCTCCTATCATCCGGCGGCACGCCTACCCCGGATGCATCCTCTCACAGGTGGTGCAGTGCGTAGCCGACATCCTTGAATCAGTCATTGACTAAGCCAACACATTACCCTTTCCTTTATCAGTGTCCTTGTCTTCTTAGATGATCCAAAATATCCCCAGCAGGTCCGACACTAACACCTACCCGGCTAGCTGCCCTCTTTACGTAAAATTTCTCTATCTTCACTTCTTTTTAATAAATGACTGCCCTGTCCAGTATATCGGCATACGTCTAAAGCTTTAATGTGGACAGTTGTTTCCTGATATCATCCCGTAGTCCTTGCTAAAACTTCTTCGCCTTTCTTAATTTGTCTTCTATATAATAAGGCAAGAATCGGGACAGCTCCGTGAATTTGGTATCCTACTCAGTCACCGACATACTCCCTTGCCTTAATCTCATGAATTTCATCTCCTTTTGATCCCGGAGAATGGATGGAAAGTATTTCGCCAGAAAAACTTCCTTGAACATATCCCAAGTGATCATCTCGTCGGATACTCCTAGTGCTCTCTTCCTCATGCCCCACCAACTGTCCACTTTGCCCTCCAACTTATATACGGTGAAGGTGACCTTCTCCTAGTCCGTACACCGAATTACTGCAAATACCTTCTTCATCCTCTTTAGCCATATATTAGCTTCCGCAGGATCGAGCTTCCCTGAAAAGCTCGGTGCTCGCTCCGTCGTGAACCGATCATACGTGGCTGGAGCCAGGACGGCTGGCTGGAGCTGGCTCGGTCGCAGGGACCGGAGCCATATGCCTATGCTCGATAGACTCCACTACGTTAGTCATTCTTTCCAATAAATCTATGTAGGTGGCCTCCCTATCATGGGGTGCATTACGGCCATTCCTTCTTCCTCTTCCACTAGCCATCCTAAAATCAAGACAAGTATGATATTATAATCCCAGGAAAAGAAAATATTTATCAGCTCATTAAAATTGAACCTAACCTAGGATCCAAGCTTCTTTAGAACTCTAGTTGTCTAAGTTATCCTAGCCTACTTCTTACGAAAATTCAGTACGAAGATTCAAACCTATACTTCTGCATTTTGATCAATTAATTCCTAAGGCATCTCATCTCTTTGATACCAATTGTGACGGAACAGATTCTTTTTTTTTTTGCATTCCGCCAGCGACCTCCCGAAACTGACACCAAGGTTTTGGTGATCTGGTCAATGCTAGTCGTGCCTCCCAATCACAGGATCACAGATGCCATCTAGGACCCTTACACGATATCCGTAAAATATGTAATGGAAGCTAATCTAATAACCTGCCGAAGCATTCACATTCATACCATAAAACTCATTTACACATACATAGTCATAAAAGTCTAATTATAAAAATTTATATATTTCAATCGGATCATTACAACGAAACTGCTTCTTTCGTGGTAACTCCAAAATATGCTTCTGAGTCTTTAGAATCATTTAGACGGAGCTCTAATCACTCCATCCGGTCAGGCATGAGCTCTATAGTTTCATTTGGATGGGGAAACGGAAAACAATGAGCTGAAGCTCAACAACGTATATGCAGATTTTTCGTAAATCGTTTATATTGTAAGGCGGATACAGATACATATGTAACACGAATATTATAAAATAACAGTTAACCGGATCATGGCCGATACATAATGTGAAAGAAATCAGGAAAGTTGGAGTAGTCAATTATAAAAATCCAGAAAGAAAACAGAGTCGGTCTTATTATATAAATTTCTCTTTTCTTTTTTATTTGTAAAGGACATCACTAGCGGAGGGGGCAATAATCAAGGATAGATTGTGCACATCTCCTCACAATCACGATAATACCTCCTTGTATAAAGTTTCGAGGACGGCTCTCACTTCCTCATTGTACAAAGCCCGGAGGACAGCTCCCTTTCGTTATCCTCGATTACCACCATAATGGTCTAAGGCATGCCGAAGAACTTTATCATCCAGTGCTAAAGTCCGATCCAATTTATCTTGTCATAAGGCTGGTTCACTTTTTCTTTAGTTCACATTTCGGACAAGCACAAAACTTTCGGTCGTCATTTTACAAGCCGATTTTAAATTTATTTTTTTTTATTCCAGTCAAGTATAAAGACCTTCAGTTGACATGAAGCCAGTTTCAAATCCATAAATCTCATTCCGGTCAATAATTCTTTATTATCACTAAAATCCGGTTTACTTCTTCATTTTTATACATTTCAAGTTTAATCATAAGTTGAGCAGAAAGCGGAAAGTAGAAAGTATGAATTAACTATGAAATCAAAATCATATTTTCAGTCCGATCGTACAGCAAGCATGACATCAGAGATACAGCTTATCAAACAGTAATTAAAACAGCAAGTCTGATATACTATGTGATGAAGCATTTAAATCTGAAGAGAACACTTACAATTTTTCTTAAAGTCGGGACTTGAAAATAGAAGTATACTTAAAATCCAAATTTAAAAAGGGGGAGTGCACTTGCCTTAGAAATATATTCTTAAAATCTGGATTTAAAAAGGAAATGTATACTTGCCTTACTGTTGACTGCCCACTCTAACTGACTTAAAGCTTTTTCTCTTTCTTCAATCCTTACCCTTCTTCTTTGTCAGAAATTTCATACCTATCCCTCAACTGGAGCTCAGTATATAAAGATGAGGGATTAGGTAGAGTAAGTGGGGCGGGTTACCTACTTGGTACTTCCCTTAAGGGGTTAGGTGGGAGTGAGTGGGGTAAGTTACCTACTTGGTACTTTCATCTAAAAGGTCAACGGGGTAGTTCACTTGCTCTGATTAAATCGGGATCTAACCGTCTAAACAACAATGTTGGTCCTTGCCTTTAGTTTGCCCTTAATTTATCCTGATCAAAATTTCTGAATTTAATAGTCAATTCTAGCTGGTCAACATTTTCTTCAAAATCGGCCAACCTTTCTATTAGTCAACTGTTTTGGTCAATGCCTCCTACTTTAATCCGGCCAACTTTTATTCAAAGTCAGCCAACGTTTCTTTTCTCTTATTCAAGGTCGGTTAACATTTTAACGTCGGTCAACATTCCTTAAAACGGGTCAACCCTTTGGTCAACCTTCCAGTCAACATCTTCACGTCGGTCAACGTCTTGACATTGGCCAACATCTCGACGCTGGTTAATATTTTTATGCCAGTCAACATCATGACACCGGTCAACATCTTAACACTGGTCAACAACTTGATTATCATTAGTTCCGGTCTTCACTCCGGTTTAAGTCAAAATCAAAACACTTCGGTTTTTAAGTAGCAATATTTTACTTTGATTTTGAACTAATTTGATTTCGAGATCTCACATGACGAAACGGATTTTTTTTGTCCTTAGAATTTTTCGTCGTTGTAGAAAATAGAAACTTAAGTCCAATTTACAACCTAAAGTTCTAGGAAAAAACGAATTGGGTCTCCCCTAAAAGTAGGCTTAATGAAAATATAAATCCTGCTTACAATCTATAAACATACAGAATAATATCATCATAATATCCATCAATAGGAATTCTCATTTCAGACATAGGGTTACAGACACCATATAATTTTCTACGGCTTACATTTTACATTTTCTATCCACTATATTAACAGTTCGAAATAGAGATACCATTTAAGACCTGTACAGAATCCAAAAAAAATATAGCAGAAGCAACTATATCCGAGATGTAATTTGCAGAAGCATAAACAGTGTTCTAGCAGTTTAGAAAATGAGTTACAATTATTTATACATAATTTTCTTTATAAAACTCTATGGAACATGCCAAACTATTAGATTTTCTAAAATACTTTAAGATACTATTCGAGACTTCACCGAGACTCCACAACCTTCCTTGCTAATCTCTAACTATGCCTAATCATCTGGTGTCTATCTATAGCCTTATTTGGAGGGAAAAAATAGTAAAACAGTGAGTCGAAACCCAGTACAGTACCAAAACATGTAGAATATACAGTATTCATGCAGAACATAAGTGCGGATGAGCAGTAGCATGAAAATATTCTATTGTGGCGGTAGCAAAAGAATGCATAAAAATAGAGAAAGCATAAATCAGTGATAATCATAGTGATTACGGAAATGATAGCAGAACATAAATGTAGAAGATCACAGAGATGTCAGGGAATAGAAACATATACATAAATTATGAGAAAAGTATAATTTCATATAAATAGGCCTCAATAATCATAATTTATGCTTTCATGCAAAACATAAGTATTTTAGGATAGAAACCACGGTAATCAGAAGAATGGAGGCGTCCATGGAAACAGGAATAGAGCATAATTCTATCTAAATGTGTATCAAAAATCAAAAATCAGTATAATCATATTTTAAAAATTATAAATCAGTAAAATATGCTTCAGAAACCTAAAAAATAGTATCAATTCTATAAATTCTAGAAATCCCTTTTTCTATCAGTAAAGGACTACTAGACCCTACTAGCAGAAGGGTTGAATAATCGAGGATAGATTATCTTCACTTCACACAATCTAAGGCCAGTAATAGGAATAGGAGATCCCTTATCGTGAGATCTATCCCTTCTCACAGAACTCAGTACAGTAATGCCGAACAATAACAGTAACTACCCTCTAGGTTAACGCCTTGAAAAAGGGCGGATCAAGTATAACTCAATGGACAGAATTATCCTCGATTACCACCATAATATTGTAAGGCATGGAGGAGAACTTAACCTGACTGTATATCAGTATCGGGTCATAATTAGTAGGATCAGAAATATTTTTCTTCCTATTTCTTAACTAAAAAGTTGTTAAGCTTCAGAAGTCAGTCAGAGTTTCACGGTAACTCTTCACTTAGTTCAGAATATATAGTAATAGTTTATAACCCTTTAGATTTGCTTCAGAATATACGGTAATAGCTTATAACCCTTCAGATTTACTTTAGAAATCCTCAAAAATTTAACAGTATAAATCCGTATAAATTTTTTTGACATAAATCACATCCTGGACATTATCACATTATAGATTAACTTTTACATATTAGAAATTTTGTTTTAAAACCGTTAAATTCCTTCATTTTCGTGCTTAGGGTTTCGCCAAACAGTCCGGTTGATAAATGAACACCAAATACATGTATTTTCATGAAATTTGAGGTATATTTAGTAGTATAGACAAGTATAAAATCTGTCTAATTAATCAGGAGAAACAGGCATTATTTAGAGGAAACATGCAGAATCATGGATTTAAAGCATAAATACAATATTTGTGGTATTAAAATACTGTAAAAACGGTATATAATGTCTGAAGTATATTTGCTTGAGCTCGATCTATAGTTATCCTTACTCTGATCGAAAATGGATCGATAGATTTTCCCCTCTTCCTTCTCTTTTCCTCTTCCTCCTTCCTCCTTTCTTCTCGTTTTGCTGATGGTTCTATCAAAAAGAAGCCCAAAATTCCATTTAAAACAAAGGAGAAAGAGGGTCACATGTGCAACACACGATTGGCACTCGAGCACCAGTCGAGCAGTGCTCGAGCGCCCACTCTCGTAGATTTGTGCTTGAGCGCACTGTTCGTAGCTGAGACTACTCCTGCCTTGCCTTGCGTGTACCCTCAAGCACAACTTTTACATTTTTCCACTCGAGGGGTGCTCTAACGGTGATCGATCACCCTGTGCTCCTTAACTTATTTTACCTCATATTACTTTGGTATCAAATATTTTCACTATATTTAAACCTTAACATAATTTTCATCAACATAATTATTTCATAATATTCATATTTCAGGATCAAGATCTCACAGGTACGACATCGGCTCTGATAAGATGCCAACTAGATAGCTAAATATAACCATAAAAGCTTGCGAAAGCACATACATCTGTCACATACAGTGGAAACTAAGCTACATATCCATCAATATCACACACATACATTGATATACATCTATGTATCAAAATAATACAATGTACTTCATCACACATAAAAATCATTATCTAAGTTCCAAAAGCTTTTCAATGCAAGATCGATAGCCTATCCTACTCTAACATCCTACTCGGACTCATCAGGCATAAGAGCGTGTTCTTCTGGAATGAAAAAAAAATAAGGATGAGCCAAATGCTCAACAAGTCCAACATAAATAAATAATAAGCAATATATTCAAATAAAACAAGAAATGGGATATGAGCGATATGTAAAGATGCATGAAGATATAAAATATAATTTAACACACTTTCCAAATTGTATTTATTTTTGAGGACTAGGGCCAATAAGCCTTACTAGCTAATGGTACGGAAAAATGAGGAAAGGATCATGATGCCCCACATGATCTAAGGTCATACGCTTCTATTTAGACCCAAAGGTTGGTTATCTATATATCATACCTGTAGACGGGTCAAATACCATGTGGCATAGTGGTATACCTATCACATAGTATATAAGGCCAATAAAATGCTATCCTAGCCTTCCGCGGTCCAAAGGCAATCCTTGTCATTCTATAGTAATATCTTAAAGCTTGCCAGAAAGTATCACCCGTTACAATACATGGTTAGGAAGATCCCTGAGTTTTTACTGTAATACCAATGGTATGTCAAGGGATATCACCCTCCAGAATCATAATTCTGTGGTCCTAGTTTAATGATTCTTATCATTTGAGAGAAGGTCCACCAAACTTCTTTCACATAGTTCTCACTTCGGGAGAATGAATTTCACATATATCGAATTGTGGCATTTTGTTCGTATACTTGCATAGTTTTCATATTTCTTTTGGATTTAAGTCTTCATATGACTTAATTTATATTCATGGACATCACAAAGTATAGGGAAGAATTAAAATTCTTACCACCAAGAGACAATTATAACTTTATAGGTTTCTGGACAATATTTTCATCACAAACAGTTAACAAATATAATTTTTGGGATATACAATCAAACACATGCAAATATTTACAACTTAATTAACAATTAACAAAGTGAAAATGATGTAAAATTACTTATGTGCCTTGGGTGAATAGTAATTTCACAAGTTTAGGGGTCTAAATATGCAAAGCGGAGCAAAGCATAAAAAATCGGACACCCAAACGGTAAATAACCCTATTCATGGTATGGGTTTTCGTTATCTAGAGCCAAATTAAGCTTGAAACTCAAAATAATAAGCAAATGGAAGCCAAGCGCGGGTCTAGGTTTTGGGAGATGCTATTCCACGTGAAATGAGAAAAAAATCGAACATTAAATAACAAATAATTCATTCAATAATCATAGGTTTCGTGATTTACATGTTTTGGGTGGTTACTGGAACGAAAATGCCCGAGAGAATACGGATAAAAATTGAAAGGGGGAACAAAGATGGTATGAATACATTTACCTCGACCTGATTTACCACTTCTCTAACAGGCTTGTGCCCAAAATCAAACCCGGGAACCTCATTTTTCCCTCTCTCTCTCTACTCGGCGTCCCTCTCTCTCTCCTCGACGTCCCTCTCTCTCTCCTCCCTTCTTCCTCTCTTA
>JAODPA010152212.1:0-14882 GCA_025585075.1 Nepenthes mirabilis
ATCAGACGAAGGGTTTTCGTCATTAGCTCCAATAGGATTCTATCAGAATTAGATTATTAACAGAATAAATTATCTTGTTCTACTAGAGAGAGAGAGAAAGAGAGAGTGAGAGATGGAAACTTCAGAATATCTCGCCGTTTCTTTGACAGAGTAAACGCCATTGCGATGACCACCTAACATAAATCAGACAACGCATAGAAAAACAAAAACAGAAAGACCCAGACACATATATATTCGTAAAACCAATTCCATTCATTTTATTTCTATGTCTTGCTTCTTGTGCGTTGAATTCGTCGTTCGAAGACTTCGTTCCGTCTCCTGATCCGTGTCCCTTTACAATCCGTACATCTCCTTCCCCTTTCAAATTTGAGATGTTTGGGCTTCTGGGTTAAGGGGATTCCAGCTACGGCGTGCTGGCCACCGTTGATTTTGACGAAATAAGAGAGAGAGTTTCTGGTTTTGGTAATATCGGAAGCGTTTTTGGTGATTCAGGAAAATGTGGAGGGATCCTGGTGAGCCTGCAGATTCGTATTATAAGGTCAGGCCCGAGTGTACAAATGTTCCAAAGAGCAAGTTCAGGATCAAGGTTTGTGGATCTTCTCTATTTTCCATAAATTCAAAGAAAATGAAGAAAAATCAAGTGGGTATTTTGCTTCATATATAAATTTATGTTGGTTTTGATTATGGTTCTTTGGAATTTCTTAATAAATAAATACTAGTTCTATTGCATTCATGCAGCTTAACCAACTATACTGATCAGAAATGTTTTTGATATGATGTGTTCTAGTTACCGCATTGATCCTTGAATTTTGTTGGTAAAAACTGTGTGAAAATTGAGAAATTTGTTTACCTTCTGAGCCATAGCCCACTAATTGCTGTGGTACTTTGCATCATGGTATAAAAGAATGATATCTTATGGGTTTATAAATAGATAAATTTGATTCGTTGTAAGAACCCTCAACTGTAGTAACATGAACGAGGTTCACATTGCTCACTGTTCCTCTTGAGCTTTTGCATAATCTTGTGATGCATTTTTAAGACTATATGAGATTTAATCATTAATGGATTGTGATAATTGTTATATTCTTTTACTATTTTATAATGTAGAATTAAACATTCATGACATACTTAAATTCACGCATAGCATTCTTGGAATCGGTTTATCTCTATTCATCATTTTTTATTTTTCTTCATAAAAGTTGTCAGGATTTTGTGTGTGTGTGTGTGTGTGTGTGTGTGGAGTTGTTGTGTTCACTTTTTCTTGAAGGCTTCTTATATTCGGAGTCAATGAAATTTAACAAAATTTTATCTTCACATTTGAAGATCACTCCACACAAGTGAAAAAAAAAAAAAATCTCCCCTGATTATTATCAACAAACGATGGATAGTTCTGTCATTTATAGGATAGGGAGGATAGGGGTAGGACCGATTTTTTAATTACATAAATATCCTTTTCATTAAAGACTCATCTATTAAAGAAAATAATTTCTTTAAGAAATATAACAAAAACAGATGAAATTATAACATTTAATTATTTTAATAAATTACTAAATATGTATAACATAATTCGGGACAATTCTAACAGCTTTTTGTTTATTGATCTGCAAATTCAGCGTGGTAAAACACTGAGTGTAAGGAAATGGCAGGCTGCATTTTCCCCAGAAGGCTATCTTGACATAGGCAAGACCCTACGTCGGATCCAACGTGGAGTAAGTTCAATTGTCATACTAGATCAAGACTTTTGATAACTGCTGCACCTCACTTAATTTATTCAGTCTCATGTGAGTGTTTCTTTCTCTGAACAAGCATAATATGTAAGGGAATAAGAGCTCCTATGCAAAGTAACTCATGTGGGAATCAGTAGACATGTTGGCATGGGTTCCTAGTGTCATTATGATGGAGCTCAATATGGAGGATCAAAGAGAATTTTTGTGGGGAAAAAAATTATATGATAGCGGTTAAAAATGCAGCAGAATTATATGAAGAAGAACCTTAGCGCAACATTAATATTGTTGGCATATGACCTGGTAGCCACAAGTTTAAATCATGAAAACGACCTCTTGTATAATATGAAGTAAGATCGTACACAATAGACTCAAAGTGGTCCAATCCTAAACCAAACCCTTCACATTTTGGGAGTTTCATGCACTGCGCTTTCCTTTAGTTACAAATGCAACAAGAATAGAATGAACTGCTGTGACATGATTGTTTTCCCCTTAAAAATTGGTCCTTGTTGGTCTATATGAGCTATACTGTAACTCCCCTTGGACCCCATGTGAGCTTGCTGAGTGATTCCCCTATCCGCTTAATACATGCATGCTTAAAACTGGGTGTCACGGAGTCCCTTTCAGTGATGCATGTGTATCATCATCATCATCATTGGCAATTCTGTGACTTTGTGTGCCTAGGAAGTCTTGATGCATAGGCCGCTTCCTAGAAATCACTTATGGCAGTGTAGGATCGGGTATACTTGTTTTTCCGTTGGCCAGATAACATTCACCAGTCTATCTATAGGCTTGAATAAGTAATGCACTCTTTCTGGACTTTCATGCTTTCTTAATTTTGTTTCTTGCATCTTGTCTTAGAAAAGATTATAGGGACTAATGATCAAAATGCACATGCTGCCTTAATCAGGGTATCCATCCATCAATTAGAGGAGAAGTTTGGGAATTTCTTCTCGGGTGTTATGATCCCAAGAGCACATTTGATGAGCGGGAACAAATACGTGAAAGAAGAAGGTACCTACTTTCCCAGGTTTTGTTTTGTTGCACATATCATGCTCTCCTACGCAGAGCTCACACGGAGGGAATGATGGTTTTACAGAATTGCAAAAAACTAATTTAAACCAGCTATGAGCCTTGTGATGACATGCAAGCTAGTTCTTAACATAAACTATAAATTGCTTAATTGCTTTTGATATTAAAAGAAGGAAATTTTTGAGCTTCTTTTTTGCTTTGTTTGACTGTCCATTATTCTTCTAGCTTTGTTCTTTGGAATGCTTGGATGGTGGCTAGAATTTTCATGCATCACAGTTGAAATTCAAGATCTAAGTCCATGTTCATGAATGTATCTCAGATAGGTTGATATTTGTCTCAAAATGAGTGTCTACATATAGAAGTTGTATAAGTATGGGGAAGTTAGTATATGATATTCTCAAATTTTGTGGTTAAGGGAGAGTCATATGTGCTTACTTTATCCCTACAATATGAAGAGGTTGTTTTTTGATTTGAACTCGTGATCTTTAGGTCACAATATTCATATCGAAGCTATATAAGCAAATGTAATAAAATAAAGTTTAGGAATAAGGAATTGTACAAAACAATATCCTTCCCTTTTCTTAATTTTGTAATCATATGAATATGGATGCATAATAGTGTTTTTAGTAAGTGGAAGATGTTGATGGACATTTTACCATTTTCCATAAGTTTTAGATGTATATTTTTGTTATTAAAGTAGTTTTGCCTTACTTTCTCAGCTCAGTAAATACAAGAGGGTTGTTTTTTTCCTGCTTGAGGTGGGTGAAGTTAAGACTGAACCAACGCCATGGATTTGGGAAAAGGCTTACCTTACAAAAATGTCAAGGCTCTTGACCCATGTTCTGTATATGTTTAAACCCATGCAACTTATTTTACAAATCTCAACATGCGGTTATGCATAACTTCCTCCTCATTGTTCCCTTTCCTTGTTCTGATGGAATTATACCATCCATAACATTCATAATTGTCTATATTGTCATTCAACATACATTTATTAGCAAATTCTTTTTTAGTCGGAAGATCTATAGATGGAGAGTTTTGCTTCTCTGATATGTTTAAAGAGAGAGCTATGATTCTTTGTTTTCCCATGTAAAAGAGCTTATCAAAGTATCGTTCTAATTATTCAAAATCTTGCATATGTTCATAAAATTAGAATCCCCACTTATTTCTACCCAAATTGTAGCTCTTTAATCTCAAGTGCAAATAAAATCACACCAAGCGTTTTTCTAGTTAGTGGGATCAGCTTCATGGATTGTTTGCTGCTTTTCAGCTCTGTTATAAACCATTTCCTCTCTAATCTCAGTGCAAGATCATGCTTTTCTTGGCTCATCCACCAAAACTATGCTGCCCATAGAAAGCATGCACCAAGGTGCATTATCTTGAATGTACATGGTTCATCAATAGCCAAGGTAAATCGATATAGGCTTAAAGCTGACTATTATTGTAAGCCAATTGCAATTGGAAAAACCTCACCTTTCCCTAAATGTGTATAACACAAGTCACTGCTCCATTGTATATGCTTTTTTTGACTTGCATATATGCCATGGAAACTCCATTCTTTGCTAAAATCTTGATAAGACTATATTTTGGATTGTATAATATTTGTTCCCCAAGTCAATAAATACCACATAAAGTTCATTGTCTTTCCTTAACTTGCTCCATCAAACACCTTAACTAGTTAGCTCTAAATGTTAGACCTGCTTGACATGCATCCCAGTTGGTTTTCTAATACGCTCATGTCTTGCATTAGTCTCCTTTTGATCACCCTTCCTAACTTCATTATATGATTCATCAACTTAATATCTTTTTAGTTGACACAACTTTATATATCCCATTTGTTCTTGTACATAGGTAAAATGTGTTCTTTTTTGTGGTATTTTTTCGTTCTTGACATGCGCAAATATTTCATAAATCATTGCTATTCTTCAATCTTAAAAGATGGTAGCATAGTAGATGAGGCAGAAAAGTCGTTTTGTGGTTTGAGCTGGTGACCCCATGGTCACTAGGAGTAATTTTGCCATTGCACCAATATTCCCTTTCTTGTTATTCTTCTACCTTTTGTACTAGAATTTTGTACCATGTAGTTTCCCTTTTGCATGAACTTCTCATCCTAAGTTCACATGCTATAGTGACTGTAGAATAGCTCATGTCCGCTTAAGTTTTTCAGTCTTTAAGTTGCTTGTCTGAATCCTTTTTACATTCCACTGATCCATGGTGGCAGAAGCATCACCTATTTCACACTCCATATGTCTGGGTTGTGTATGGCCCACATTGTCGAATTCTTGCTATATACACCTAATATTCTTGCGGCATGTATCTAGTGCTCACTTCTCACCCTTACACTTTTATTCCTTTCCTTTTTCCTCTGGCTTGCAACTGTTTGCTGAATGATGAAATTCTTTGTAATCCTATTTCAGTGCTGGCCAGAATTTAAATTAAAAAACTGAAGTGATTTGTTTGATATCTTTTGTTTAACCTTAGAGAATTGTCTGCTTTGTTTCGGGCCAAAAGTGTGAGAACTTTATAAAATTTTAACCAGTCACGGATCATCAAAATTATCACATTATTTTATTATTTCACAATGTGGAATTAAACATTCTTAACATGCCTAAATCCACTCTTAAAATTATTTTTTGAAAAACCTTGGATCGATTTCTCTCCCTTCATCATTATCTCTTTTTCTTAATGAGAGTTTATAGATTTCTTGTTCTTGGAGTTGCACACTCTCTTAATTTTCTGGAAAGCAGTTTGTAAAAGAGCATTAAAGAGAAGTTAATTACCTCAATAGATTCCAAAAAAAAAAAAAAAAAACAGCCATCATCGTTGTCTAGAAAATTGTTCCTATCTTGTCTACAACAAATGATAGGTAATTATGTTATTTATAGAGTAGGTTGAAAACTGATTCTGTAAATATATAGATGATATTCTTTTTGTCAAAGACCGGTTCTTTTAAGTAAATAATTTCTCTTATAAAATATAACAATACTGTACTGAACTTTAACATGCAATCATCTCAATAAATTATCAAAAAAAATGTGCTACATCCTATGAGGTAATTCTAACACAAAGTACTCTCATACACACACAAAATGATTCTTATGTCTCATAAGTAAAGAGGCTATACCCATATTGTGATGAACCCGGACCATAGCAGGTCTAATTAATTATACTTCACAAAAATTAAAATCCCCAAAATAACATAACAATTCCCAAACCCAGGTGCGACGAAACAAAGAACTATAAAATTTTATCATCCAGATAATAACAAATAACAGAACCCAAAATTCATCACAGAACCTCATTGGACAACCGTCTGGACAATATAATAAATGACCTACTCTACAATATCATAAGGGAGGTGACAAACCAATCATAACAACAAAACCCAAAATACACAACCAAAATGTTCCCCAAATATCGGTGCTCGAGCGCAGCCTTTGGGTGTTCCTTGGGTGCTAGCCCATGGCAAATGGCGCTTAGGCACCAATCGGGCGCGCTTCAGGTGCCGGCCTGCTGATCTGAATTCCTTCAAAATACCACAATATATTATTAATTCCAAAGGATTCAAATTATCCAAAATAATAAATAATATCAAAATATATCAAATAGAAACCGGGTATTACACATATGTAGGAAAATCTTTAACAGTAAATACTAAATGAGAACATGGAACAATCTGCATCTTTGTTATGTACATATGTTGTAGTAATTGAGTTTTACTATTCTCACCTGTTTGACTGTTTGCTTACAGGTTGCAGTACACTCAATGGAAAGAGGAGTGCCGTCAGATGTTTCCCATTGTTGGAAGCGGTAAATTTGTCACTGCACCAATAATCACAGAAGATGGTGAACCCATTCAAGATCCCTTGGTACTCCAAGAAACAAATTTAGAAAATGGTGATGCTGTTAGCTTGAATTTTGTTGAGAATACTATGAATGTAAGTAATAACAATTTCAGTAGTTCTCAAATGGAGAAGAGACAAATGGATGAGAAGGAAATCCAGTGGAAGCTCCAACTACATCAAATAGGTCAGTGAAATAGCTCCAACTACATCTGATTGGCCATACTTTTAGACTGCCCATTTTTCTTCTTTCCTCTTAATATGAGTATATTTTTCTTTTTGCAACTTATGGACGACTATTTCTTTACGATGAAAAGTGATCAACAAATGGGGCTGAGGTGATAAAGTCCCATCCCTTTCTTTCTCCTCACCCCAACATTTTACACTTCGCGGTAAACTGAGACTTTCCAATTGCTGGTAGTTCATTGCCTTTTTTGGGATATAGCTGCAGCAAAACCAGTATTTTTTGCCATCTATGAGGGGGTTATCTTTATAATCAAAATAAGAAAAAGCAAAAAATCTTGATATGACAAGCAAAACTCACATTTGAAAGAATAGTGAACATTTACCGACAATCCATTGAAGTAGCACCGGCAGCAAAAGCACATGCTTATTTACCCTTGAATTACACAAAACCCAATGGAACGAATAAAGCGGATTCATATAGTTAACCCCAATAATGTGACACAAGTCCCTGTTACTTCTGTTGTTGTTAGTTTCTTCCTTACATTTCTTTGCTAGCACCTTCTTTTCATTTTTGGATAGTTCCTTGTGATTTTAATCACCATCTTCTTTCCTAACGCCATTTCAATTTAGCGCATGCCCTGTTATTTTGATATATGTTCTTGTCCATTCAGATTAAATGACTCTTTGTCCAAATACTTGGGAGTACTCTTCTGATATCTCAAGCATAAGATCCAATATAACATTTTGAAAAGCGAGAATTTTTGTATTTCTATGTCTCATAACTTTTATGATCTATGTACATGTCATAACCTTTGATGCCCGTATAAATATTTATGCTAGGACTCGATGTGATTCGCACTGACAGGACATTGGTATTCTATGAGAAGCAAGAAAATCTGGCCAAACTTTGGGATGTTTTGGCTGTTTACGCCTTGATAGATGGTGATGTTGGCTACTGCCAAGGTGAGATTCCAACTAATATTCCTTTTCACTCAAGCCTTGTCAAAATGAAGATATGGATGAAAATATCGGTATAGGTATTGGTCGCAGTTATATCAATATTAGACTATACATACTGGTGTTGGATATATTGGAAGAATTTTTTTTTTAGAGAATCGTAAACTAATAGAGTCGTATCAAGCAATGTATTGGCCAAATATCCAGTATAATGACCTTTATTTAAATATTGGTCGATATATCGCCGATATGGCAATATATCGGGATATTGTTATAGTATTGGGGCCCCAATGCCAATACATTTCTGCCGATGTTAACATCTATGGTTAAATAATTACTGCATCAATGTATCTATGTTGAGTTTTACATCTCCTCTGCGTTAGGCTTCTCTCTTGTATAAGGGATCTCACATGAAAACAGGGTATTGACTGGTATTCAGCATAAATTTACATAGAGTTAAATGCTAGCAAGAGTCCTTCCATTGAGAAACTAGGTCTTATCAATATACAAATGTATCTTTGGGAATTTCAGTTGCCCTTGTAGTCATCACTGTAGTGTAGTATATCCAGGTTTTTTCTCGGTCAAGTTAATGCACAATTTATATTTCATTAAATAAAGAACACTTGATATAAAAATTACATTTAGTGGGATCAATAAAAAAATTTGGTGGTTCAATTGACCCCACCCAATTAACCATAGATCCACCCCTGGTAGTGTTACAAACGTTGACCACTCAAACCTTGTTAAGTTGTTTTGAGGGATCAGAAAAAGCTTTTTGAGAAATAACTAGCTGAAGCATGAGGGCCAAAATAACAATATATTGTATATTTTTCCGTGGCAGATAAATGGAAAATGAAAACTAGACTAATAGCAATATATAGTATATTTTTTCTTGACAAATAAATGGAAAATGAAAGCTAGACTAAGTATATCTTTATCCAAGGCAGCCATGTTCCATCTTACAATCCATGTCCATCCATGAGTTGTGTCTACGTATCTGGGAAAGGGAAATGATTTAGAGATTCAGCTTCTTAATGCATCAACCAATTTTAAGACGGTTATAATTGAGTACTAAGTTATGTGATTCTCTCTTTCCCATGGTATTCTAAAATGTATTTATGATGTTGCAGGAATGAGTGATCTCTGCTCCCCCATGTTAATTCTCCTTGATAATGAAGCAGATTCATTTTGGTGCTTCGAACGTCTAATGCGAAGATTGGTGCGTCATTTTTAACTGACTACTGATTCATTTTTATTTAAGCTTATGGTATAATAATTTCTCCTTTTCTCGTGGTGGATTGGGTGTACAACATTATTCATACTATTTCAAGTATGGAATGAAATATTGATTTATATATATCGACAGGAGGATCCCTGAAAATTGATATTTTCCAATACTTTGATAAAATCAAGATAAGTTACCATATCGGTAAAATGGTCAATTCACCTTATACAACCTATATTTCCTCCTAATTTAGTTTGTTTTGTTTCGCAAAATTTTTTTTTGCATTTGATACGACTAATATTGATATGTATTGCTTTTTATGATTAATACCAATGCCGATATTTTTTTTCATGATACCGAGGCCTTTGATCTAATTAGTTCCCTATCTCAAAAAGGGTAACTTCATCAAGCGGATGAAGTTAATGTCATTCTTCCTACAACTAGCTTTTCTTGACGTAGATATTAAAAAAAAATCAATGGATTTAAAATAGGTTCCTCACAAAAAAAAAAAAAAAGAAGTTGATGTGACTTTTTCCTCATGTTCCTTGAGGAATCTCTGTGGGAGCAAGTGCTATCCTGCCTATCTGAGAACAATTAAGCGATTTAGACCAATGAGGGTGGTTGTTAGTTCCCTTTTTCTCCTTTATGTTCTATTATTCACTTGTTTTATTTTTTTTTGGTTGGAATATGATGTTCAATCACTTATCACATATTTTTAACATCCTGAAGCGAGGAAATTTCAGATGCAATGGGAGCACTGTTGGTGTAGAGTCACAGCTCACTAGTTTAGCAGCAATTACTCAAGCTATTGATCCAAAACTTCATCAGCATTTAGGTATAATCACTGATTCTTACTTTTTGTGTTCCTTATATATAGTACATTGTTCCAAATATATATTCGGTGGACCGTTTCTTTCTGTTGGCCCGGTTTAATAACTTAAAAATCACAACAAGATTCTCATTTATGTTGAAGATTATATTAATAAACATATATGTCGATGAGATTTCACTGTTTCTATTCTGTGAAGGCTTTGTTCTTCCATGTATCATTTAACAATAGATTTTGTTGGATCTGTAATTCAAGAAATCGGATACACTAGAGATGACATGATATATAGGATTGATTTAGGTTGGTTAAAATAGAGAATTGTGTTGAATGTGCTTTGTGATTGTAATATCTCTCTGAAACTAAAAGAAATTTTAATCAGATGGTTACTAAACTTGCTATACTTTATAGATCAGGAGAATANAACAAGAGAGGAGTGCACCACCAATGAGAAGGAGAAGAAAGAAAAACAGATAGTAAGAGAGTGGAGAGCGTTTTCATTTACTCCGGTGAGGTTTTTCTTTGTTATTCTCGGGTGTGTAGCGGATACTCCATTTTGGAGGTTTGTAAACCTATTTTCATATAGTGGATTTGCTGTCGACTCTGCTCCCGTGGTTTTTCCCATAGTTCTAGGGTTTCCACGTAAATCTGTGTGTGCTTCTTCTATTCTTTTTCTTACACTGTGAGTGGCGTGGTGTGACGGTGTGTCACTGTGTCCGACCGACCCTTTTGCCCCTACACAAATGAAGAGAAATTTCACTATTTTCAAAGTGGGGATACAAGAGGCGGCTCTTTGGCATTTCTAAAAAACTCTCACACAATCAAAAAACAGAATAGTCATATCAGTGTAAGGCCATTCAAGCAGCCATCACTTGATTCATCAACGGCCAACCACCGGAATATTTTCCAAACGTGCAGCATAAGCAGCTAGTTTGCTGCTATCTCAAAGAATTATCCTGCAGTTAGAAATCAGTAAAATTTTGCGCTTCTAACTTTTCAGTTCTGATCTTCAAATGAATAGGTTAAACAAAATGAATTTGGGTCACACTTAGTACATATGAAAAGTTTGCTACATATTTACTGAAAAAAGATGATGTGATATCTATTACATGGGTCCACTCAATAGGAAAAAAATAAAGAAAAAGCGGTTACTCAACAAGTGCCACATCACTTTTTTTAAATAGTGGTAGACTTGTAGTAAGGTAATATGTTTCAATTTTCATTGTCTAGACTGCCCTAGATAAAACAAATGTTTATCCCCATTTTCTCCATTCTATAATAGTGCTTCTTGTTATTTTTACGAGATCATAAAGTTCATATCTCTTAAGTATGCAACCACATTTTGTTTTGATAACTTCTTTATTTTGGTAACTTGTAACAGATGATGTGGGCTTTAGAGTATGACCCAGGTCTCTTCTCTGCGTATGAAGAACGTGAAGCAGCTAGTGAAAAAGCCGAGGGCTCTAAAGGAAAAGCAAAGTCAATACGACAATGTGGGAAGTACGAGAGGGAAAATATGAAAAGTGGTGGAAATCTAGCTGGCCCCCTCCCTATATCCATCTTTCTTGTTGCAAGCGTCTTGAAAGATAAGAGCTCAAAGTTACTTACAGAAGCTCGTGGTCTGGACGATGTGGTAAAGGTTTGTTTTGCCTCTTAGTAACTCCTAATATTGCAACGTCCCATGATCAAAAACTATAATATGTATTAGTACTGGACATTGCGAACACATTTTTTTTAATATAATTTTCACATGACCATATAAAATCAAGGTATAGACTAAAATTTGATTATTTTTGTTTGGTTTATGAGGTTAATAACAAGCAAAGTGGAAAGGTGAAACTCGAATCACGTCAAGTATGAATATACAGAGATCAAATGCAAACTGCGCTACCCTTATGCCTTACACCATCTTCAATCATCTATATATATTTTTGAAGATTTTTAGTCAATTTTATCTATATTAATCATGATATCCTTTTTGGTTATTACAAATTTTTTGATTTATACGTGTTTTATATATCTTCAAAATATGCAAATTTAGGCTTTTTAGACTATTTATGTATATTAAAAACATGTTGATCTAAGCTTCCAATAGTGAATCAAAGAGAAAAATTATGATATTTGGAATATCGGCCAATATATCGCAATATGTTACTGATAGGGTAAATGTCGGGATATTTCTTCGGTATCAAAAAACTATTGGTTGATATTTTCATCAATACTAACAATAGTTGTAAATAGTCTGGACCATTCCCACTAAGCCCTTTTGTGACTAGGAAAGACCTTGTCCTCACCACCAGAAAGTGAGTTTAGAATTTAAGGAATGACAAATGTGAAAACAAGGGCCTTTGCTCACAAAAGTTGTGAAAAATATTGACTGATCCATAGACAGTGACAAATTATAATAATTTGATCCAACCAAAAACATAAACTACGATGAGGATAATAATTCTATTAGAAAGTTCTAAAAGACGGGCCACGAGTTTGGATCGGGTGTAAAGGAGGGCAAAGTTTAGCTGGGTAACCTTTACCTCAAAAACTGCTCCACTCAACCAGCTGAGTGCCACCATGTGAAGTAGTTGGCCGGCTGCCCCTGGAGTTCATGGACAGCCACTAGTTGCCAGCTGCTGCTGCTGGTGCCACCCTACTGTCACACATCTGCCACTGTAGCCACCTCACCTTTTCTTGCTGTCTTTTACCCTAACATGCCAATTAAATTTTTTTGGTTACATGACGATCAATGGACCCCACACCACGCAAACAGCTTAAAAAGATTGTCCATTTCTCATGAAATTATATTAAGAAGCCCCAGAAAAGATGGTTTTCAACCGTTCTAATTGCTTGTGTCCATTTTCAGATTTTGAATGATACCAATGGGAATTTGGATGCCAAGAAGGCTTGCACCGGTGCTTTGAAGCTTCACAAGAAGTACTTGAAAAAGGTACTTGTCTCAACTATTCTCTACATCATATATGAGAATATTAGTATCGATCATATCAGCATTTTCTTGCGAGTCGGAACTTGGGAGCCAAAAATTGGCCAATTTATCACAACATGTCGTCGATACCGATGGTTGATTGCTGATATCTAGTAAGTTGGAGATGAATTTAGTGTTGCCTAGGGAAAACGTGGAAATAGATATTACATTATTTTTGTCTGTATAAAGAACAACCATATCATGTGGAAATAAGGTTCTGCTATGGTGTGTTTAACGATCCCAGGTAGTACGCTGGTGGAGGTGGCCGGCAGTCAGCTTCTTTTGGCCGTGGCCAGTTAGGAATGGAAAACGGTGGATTTCTACTCTGATAAAATATTACTGGAAAACCTCTACGGTTTTAATTTTTTTAGTTCTCATTTCTTCCAACCAAACATAGCATACTTTTAAAATGACTCGGTTTTACATAAGATTTACTTACTTTTACATGTTAAAGAGGATGATGCCGAGCACACCATATAAATTTAACGCTTGAATCCCCTTCCCCGAAAAGAATCGCGGGAAAAGAGTACAACGATCCTCATTTTCCCTCATCACTTGTTTATGAAAAAGTCATGCCTTGATCAATCTTATTATGCTGTTGCAGGCCCAGGCAAAGATGGCATAGCTGAGGAAATTCAGCCATTATTTTGGTTCTCAGGGAAGAATTACCGGCGGATTTGCGGAATTGCGCTAAGCAATGGAGAAAACCCATAGCATGAGGACCAAAAATAAAAATAAAAATGAGACAAACATATTCTTTTATACGTCATTATGTTAATTAGCAACTTTGTTGTGGGTACATTTTCCTGAGATGCCCGTGGACTCTAATAAGTGAGATTTAAGATATTATTATTATTGTTGTTGTTATTGTATATTAATTAGAAAGTTATTACCACTACCTGTGGCTTGATTGAGGGAACTTTTTAATGCTTTAATAAAAAAAATTTAATTCATGGGTTTTGTTGTAAATTTTTTTGTTTTTAACATATTTAAAACAAAGTTTCTAATTAATAAAATTAATTGCCATTGAAATTGCTTCATATAATTTTAACTTTTAATACTGCTCATTGGATAAATATAAAAGTCTTTTCACTGAGAAGATCATCACAACACTAATATTTTTTAATGTTGATATGTTAGATTATAATTTTGCATGAAGTTGTTGTGATCTATGTTGTGTAACATAGCAAGCTGTTTTTCTAGAGAGATATGATGGTCCATCTATAAGGTAGATTTTAATATTTATTCAAAGGTCAAGATTAGAATTAGAACAGATAAACGATAAAAATTGAATATTTATTTAAATTATTTCATGCAATCTTTATACATCTGTCTGACTCCTTATTTTACCATTAAATGAATATGTGAGCCTTTCAATGGGAGGATCATAATAGCACTCAATTTTTCTGATGTTGGTATAACATTTTATGTTGCTGTATGAAGTTGCTATGATCTAAGCTGTATGATAGAACAAGGTGTCAGAGTTTTTGCTTTCTGGAGAGCTGTTAAGATCCTCATAGTTAAAGAGTTTTTATATTTATCAAATAATTAGGAGTAAAATTTGTTTGGATGAATCACTCTCTCGTGAATGTCATACACTGTGTATATATATTCATATTCTTTAATTCACTAGCCAATTGCATGGAGTTTTGTGAGAGACTCAGTTGATCCATATTTGAGCAAATGAGTTTCTTCAGTAAGGAAGATGGGTTGCATCTGATATGCATTTGATAGGACACACATGCTCTGATAAACAAGAGCACGGTGCCTTATGCACGCCTGTGAAGGAGTCGACGTTGATTAACAAAAGCAACTGTGGTCGTGCATGCTTGGGATGACACTTGCGCACCAATACTTAATATAAGCATGCTTGTCTATCGTTCATATGCTTATGTATACTTGACTTAATCTTTGAAGCCAAACAATGAGATTGTTGAAAGAGTTTTTGATCGCAAAAATAGAAAGAGAAAAAGAAAGAAGAGAAAGAAGATAAAAAGAAAATTCACGCATCTGTCTAAACTCCGAATTATTCTATTCTCAGTCGACATTGAATATGTTATTCTTGTCATTATAAAGAATATTTTATCAATTATTTTCTTTTCATTTGGTTTGG
>JAODPA010152223.1:891-14880 GCA_025585075.1 Nepenthes mirabilis
GTGTGTATATATAAACATGAATGATCGGTGAAATAAATATTAACGTATTATGGTGATGGTAAATATGTGTGTGCATATTTTAGAATACAAGTTAATTTATAAAATGTGGGTAAAGTTATTATATAGTTTTGTTGGAAATTGCTAGACGAATTTGGAACGATTGAATCAGATTTGGTAATAATATGCTTGTTTGCAGGTGATAATTAAGATATGGTTCTAGTGATAGGATTTGTATATCGAAATAGAATAGAAAACTAGATAAATGTTTAAATTGGTCAAATTGTGTATTCTTTCGGGTTTTCTTTTGTTCTTTCATCGTTTCGTGATAAATTTCGTTGTGTTGAATTTGATAGTGTGAGTATAGTCCTTGTCAGTACCGAACGGTATTTCTATTTTTGTAATTGCAAAGTCTTTTTTGTGTCATACTTGATTGCGTGAGTATTTGAGTTATTGGCTTCCTACGGTCAAGGTTAACGAGAGCATATGAAAACACTAAGGTATCTAGTCAAATGGAAGGCTAAGACACCTTAGCGTGATCTACATTTATTTGATACTGATTTCCGTATCATGATGATAGTGATGTATATTGTTTATTATGGATGGATACTTATAATCATGTGATCATTGTAGGAGATGATATTAGCGATATCATTTGGAGAGGGGTATTACTGATGGTATGGGTATGCTACGAGTACAGCCTTTAGGAGGACTGTAGGGGTAGTGAAGATACCATGGATAACCTCGTTGCACTTACCCAACTGTTGGAGCGTAAATATACGGCCTTTGGTTCACGGTGGCAGAATAAGGTCCAAGGAGATTCATTGCACTATTTCGTCATTGTTGATACCTATTGAATTTGGAATTCGGTAGAATCCATGAGTTATATTCAGTAAAATTTATGTGTCAGATTTTACAATATTCGAATTCAGTGCAATCCATATTGTTCGTTGTTATTTGATGTTTAGGTTATTCACGCTGACATTTGGACGAGGGAATCCTTGCTTATCTCTTGATGTCAGAATTTGAGGGGTTTCCGTCTGTTATTGGTAAATTTTGTTATTTTTGTCACATGAGGGTCCGGGGTGACCTATCTAGCTTTTGCTTTGAGTCGTGTTTACAATGTGTTGTGGTTTCTCGAATATAGTTTGATTTTTTCTATTATGGTTCCGGTCTTTATATCTTGATATTCGGGATATTTATTGTTTATCATGTGTTTTTGATTATTATCATTTATTGGGTTTTGGCTCATCCTTGTGTTTTCTTGGTTTCAAATTGAATTGATTACATAGTGCAGACCGTGGGATCCTACTTTTTGTTGCAGGACTTTCAGGTGGAGTGGATCGTAGATGCTAGATGTTATATCTCAATGGGAGACATTCCAAATATATTATTGACGGATGTTGAGTAGTTTTCTTCAGGCTGTGACTCGTGATCCTTGGTAGTCTTTATTTTAAGAGAATTATATGATGTATTGATGAATTTGATAGTAGCTTAATTGAATTGTATTATCGTTATGATAGATTATGAATGATTTTAAATTTTGAGGTTTTTCCCGTGAACAGTCCGAACCATGGTTGAAGTTTAGGGTTCGGGTTGTCATACATTGGATCTTTGTTTTGATAGCATAGTGTCACAGCGAAACTTGTGTCAAATTTCAATCATCATATGTGTGGGTGAGCCTTGGCATAGTGGTAAAATTGTTATATTGTGACTAAGAGTTCATAGGTTTAAACCACATTGTAGGGGTTAGCTACAAGCATCCCATCCTCCCAGACATAATGCTCCGTTTAAACCACGAGGATAGCAATTCTCCATTGTAGGAGTTAGCTACAAGCATCCCGCCCTCCCTAACATGGTGTGGGAGCATCATTATTGTATTGTCCTTTATCAATCATCACATTGGTAGGCCAAGTCAAAGAAAAATCTTTCTATACTTCTTATTGTTAATATAAAACCCAGCCTGCCTTGTATATCAACAGAAAAAACAGCTGCAAAACAGACCTGACCAGATGCATGGACTGATGTTTGCTCCTTTAGCTAGGTACAATAATGGATATGACCTGGTTCCCTTCGAATTCACCGAGTGTTCAGATGCTTATAATAACAGGTTTTCAACTCCTAAACCAGCTGTCACCAACTTCTGAGTGCAGAAACACCTCGTGATCTAATTTTAGACTATCAATAGTTCAACAAATCAAGCCATGATTTTGTAAATTGTACTCGTATATGGGGGGGGGGGGATAAACAATGCCCATGTGTAGTTTCACTAGTTTGACTAAGAAAGCAAGAGTAGATTTGAAACATATGATGTAAGATTTTTCTAATAAAAAACACTCACATGTGAAGATTTTTATGTGACAACATGGAAGAAATCAGCAGAAGGAAAAGAGATGGGTCCTACTGCCCAGGGAACCATGTGGGTTTGGGGGCATCTACGTGAGTGAGAGTGAGATGATTAGAAGAGAATAAGTGGAAGGGATGTTGATCACAGAAGTGGCTGCCTGTCCACACTCGATTAAGATTGTAGGGACAGGGCGTAAGAAGATTAAGAGACCAACATCCTTGACCATTTGCATAATCTGTAAAGGGGGATGACTGCTTGACTCAATGTCCTGCAGTATGTTATTCTTTTTTAATTTTTTCCTGTTCGTGGATAATGGTTCAGATGTGTTTTTATCTTAATGCCTGGAGCTCCCAAAAATGGTTTCCATGTGTTTTTTTTCCACTTTGTGGTTGCAGAACTCATTCAATGGATGAAACCGTGTGATAAACAAATAAAACAAAAAGGGCATAAGATGTATCTGAATGTCCTCCTTGTGCCTGCAAAATAAAAAAAGAAAGACTCTTAGAAACTAGTTGCCTAATGACCCCTTTCTGAAAGAGAATATTCACATAGTATATTTGGGGAAAAAAATTATTGTTACTTTACTTTTGCTAATTGGGAATGAGGGACAAAGAAACTTTCTTTGTTTGCATATGAATCCGATATCTAGTGTCCATATAGATAAAAAAATTGCTTAAACAGTGTAGTCCACTATTTTCGAGTTGGATTTCCAATTCACATTGCTGTTGTTTGCCCCTTTAAAGATGTCGGTGTGGCAATTTCAAGCACTCTATTAATTTACATACATGCATATGTTTTTGGGCTTTTTGATCTTTTATAGGTTGCTGTCCTTTTTGGAAAGCAAATAGAGAAGAGAACAGTTGATGGCGAAGGATCCTATAACCTCAGTTAATGAAGCTGTGCACAAGCTGCAGCTTTGCCTTCTTGAAGGCATTCAAGATGAAAATCAGCTATTTGCTGCGGGGTCTTTGATGTCTCGAAGTGATTATGAAGATGTGGTTACTGAACGGTCAATTTGTAATATGTGTGGTTATCCCCTCTGCAACAAGTCTTTGCCTTCTGAGCGGCCTCGAAGGGGACGGTATCGCATATCTTTAAAGGAGCATAAGGTCTATGACCTTCATGAAACTTACATGTACTGCTCAACCAGTTGTGTCATTTGCAGTCGGGCATTTGCTGGGAGTTTGCAAGATGAGAGATGCTCTACTTTTAATACTACAAAAATCAATGAAATATTGAACATGTTTGAAAACACGAATTTAGAATCTGACACAGATCCTGGAAAAAGTGAAGATTTGGGGTTATCTGAATTAAAGATTCATGAAAAAACAGATTTTAAAGATGGGGAAGTGTCTTTGAAGAAGTGGATTGGTCCTCCAAATGCAATTGAAGGCTATGTACCCAAAAGTGATCATACTTACAGGCCATTGAAGTCAGAAACTTGCAAAGAAGGCAAGGATATTAACCCTTGACATTGTTTAGTTTTTGATGCATAAGGAATCTTGAACTTATAGAATTTCATGCATCTGAGTGTTGTAGTTGCAGAATCCTTTGTTTCCAATCTAATGAACAGTTACGCATTGCATATTCTGAACCAGGTGATGAAAATGATAGCAAAGCCCACCCTCTGCATGCAGAGACATCAAAGCCTTTTCTTAATGAGATGGACTTCAAGAGTACTATTTTGACCCATGATGAGCAAGCTGTTTCTAAGAAGTTTCCAGAAAATGTTTCTAATCTCATGCCTTTACATTCAAAAGCACAGAAAAAAGGTAGAATCGTCAAATAATCTGTTTTAGAAATGCAGGGTTTGTTATACATTTAACAACCAGGATCCTATTTTATTACCTATGTAGTTGGCACAGTTTCATTCAGGAAATTGTAGACAGTAGGGTTTCATATTGAGTTTCACTGAAGTTTTTCTCTTTGAACTGATTTGAGCCTGATGTTATGTTGCAGGCTCAAAACATAAAAAGTCTGACCTGAAGAAGGGGATGGACACCATATTTAATGATGTAGATTTTTCAAGTGCTATAATTACACAAGATGAATACGTCATTTCAAAAACACCTGTGCCAGCAGACACTTTTTCAAATCAGAGGTCAAAAGGATCAGAAGAAAATTCTTGTATTGTGGGTGCCAGTGCTCGGTTCACAGTTTCAAAGGAGTCATCTGTCACTATGCACAATGATTCTGACATGATGCTAATGAATTCCAGTGCTGCACGGATTGGTAGCATCACAACTGATAAGTCCACCCTCACTGATGTTTCTTCATATCACAGTCAAAATGGCCCGAAGAGTGCTGTGGATGGAGTAAAGGAGATCCACGCTGAAAAGTCAGTTCAATCAAGTAAAACGACCACCAAATCTTCTCTTAAATCTAAAGGTGTAAAAAAAGTTGCCCACTCAGTCTCTTGGATGGATGAGAAAAATGGCAGTCTCAATGGTAGAAATCTCTGTGAGGTTCAAGAACTGAGAAATATGAAAGAAGGATCTGAGACATTTAAAAGCACAGAGATAGGAAATGATGATTTAGAGCAGCTTGCTTCAGCAAAGGCATGTGCAACTGCATTGGACCAGGCAGCAGAGGCTGTTGAATCTGGGGTCTCTAGAGTAACTGGTGCAGGTAAATGTTTACTTTATTACAATATCTGCAATTATCTTCTAACCTGAAAACTTTGATTGAGTTTTCTGGCTGACTTTATTGTCTTGTTTCATTAGCGTCTGAGACTGGGATCATATTATTTCCACAGCAACTTGAAACAGATGGAAGGGAATGTCTTGACAAAGTTAGCAGATTAGAGGCAGAACCAGCTCCTGTAAAGTGGCCAAGAAAATCAGGACTCTCTGATGCCGAATGCTTTGACTCAAAGGATTCTTGGTTTGATGCCCCTCCAGAGGGTTTCAGTTTGACAGTGAGTTCCTTATTTGTTTCAGTTACTACCTCCTTGAAAAAAAGATGCTATAATAGATAATATGTGGTTGTTTTTCAGTTATCACCATTTGCAACAATGTGGAATGCTCTGTTTACTTGGATAACATCTTCCTCTCTGGCATATATTTACGGGAGAGCTGAAAGATTCCAGGGAGAGTATATGTTTGTTAATGGAAGAGAATACCCCCAGAAGATAGTGCTTCCCGATGGTCGTTCTTCAGAAATCAAGCAAACTCTAGCTGGGTTTCTTGCTCAAGCTTTGCCCAGTTTCATTGGAGATCTCAAACTTCCAATACCAACTTCTACTCTGGAACAAGGACTGGTAATTGTCAATATCTCCCATTGGTGTCGTGTTCTTGTAAGTAGGTAGTTGTTAGTTATAGATAGACCAGAAGTTATTGCAAACTTGGAAATTGTGGGATGACGTGGCTTTGCCTAATGGTGGTCAAACTTCAGTGCCTTCTACAATTTTAGCAAATGTCTTAGCACCACTTTTCTGATTTCCCACGTCTCTTAAAGCTTCAGTGATAAGTGAACACTGCTTTGTACAGCTCCTCTTAAAACACATTAAATTTTAGATATTGGTTGACATTGCTTGATGCATGTTGTGCCACCCTCACAAGATCCTAGTTCAACATTAGTATGTTTTCTTTCTTTGGGGATTTTGGGGAGCAGGGAGTTGTGTGCTGGATGGGATATGGTGGGCAGGGTATGCTCATACCGTTTTGTTTTTTCATGTAAATCCTCAGAGATGGATTGTTTGATGCTGCTTCTAAAGTAACTTGCGAAGTAGTTTTAATCTAACAAGTAATTCTAAAAATGTGGTTTTTTTTGTAATGTGGAACTCAGTCTAAGTGTGGTGATTTGAGTAAATTGTGATGTTTGGGCTGTTACTTGGATGGAGTCCCTTCCTACTGTTCATGGGGTCTTTGCAAGCGTCTCTTTTTTATTGGTATGGTTTGGCCAGAAAACAGGTTTTGGTTGACTACAAAACGAGCTCTGTAGTCCCATCAGCTTACCTTTCTCATGTTACCTGTATTGAAAGGAGAAGAAGAAAATGGGGTCCATGTCTCAGATATTATAGAATGTCTTAGTATGTTGCCTATCCTCTGCATTTTTCATTCTCCATTATCTAAATTTGATGGCTGTAGCACTTAAATGAAGTTGTTTCCCAGATTATTCCGTGGATTTTGTGTATTGTGGGCTGTAAATGACATTTTCTTTTTAAATCAATGGTTATTTGGGATGCTTTAGTGCTATTAGGAAAGACATGATTGCATGATCATTCCTCTGATTTATGTTTACACAAAACAGAAATCTGTTTTTTCTTACAGTTCTTTGCTGTCCTTTTATTTTCTAATCAATCAAGTAGAACCTGAAGGGATTATTTCCTATGTTAATTTTTTCCCTACTGACAGGTGTCTGATTATAGGAAAGGTGACATCATTTTTTAACTGTACAATTCACTTGTTAGCAAACTAGAGAGCAAAACTAGCAAAGCCTTGGGAAGTTTGAGTTCTTTTTTGGTAATAGTTTTGTACATTTTAATTGGTGGACTGCCCATAATAAGTTTCTGCGCAGGGAAACTTATTGGAGACAATGTCCTTTCTTGATGCACTTCCCCCTCTTAGAGTGAAGCAGTGGCAAGTGATTGTTCTTTTGTTTATTGATGCTCTCTCAGTCTGCCGAATTCCAAGGCTAGCTCCTCATTTTACTAACAGGAGGATGATAATTCCCAAGGTGAGATTCTGTTTTCTTCTTTTGCCATCATTTCAGTTAAATTATTTGCATAACAAAATAGGAAGAGGTGGGTTTGATGAAATTTCTGTTCTATTCTTTCTATGCATTGGATTCGCAACATCAATTAAACTCAAAATGTGAAGAAAATCAATTATAAAAGAAGTCATTTCACCAGCATTTTTTTTTTTCTTGTAATAAGAAGTGTTAATGGAATGGCAAAACCAATATGAAACTCAAAAGTGGAAAAGATCAAAAAATAGAAATGATTAAATGAAAGGGTATAACAAATGTTAAATTTTGAAACTGCATTTTCAGTAATGGTAATTAAAGAATGCAAAAGTTTATTTGTCAAATGTCATTTGGCATTTTAATTTCCATGGTAGATAAAAAAAGGAAAGCACTACATGAATGTCAGTGAATTTAATGCAGATGAAAATGTCAACAATTCAGAGAATCATTTGTCACAAGAACAGGTAAAGAAAACTATGAACTCTTCTAGGCTTCAATTCTAAGGCATCTCTTACTTGATCTTATCACTGAAACAACGTACCATCTCACCAACAATTGGAAAAGAATAAAAAGGAAAAGGAGAGCATTGATCGTCATGTATTGCAGTAAGGCATGTGAATCCACCTTTGTGATCCTGATGAAGTTTGCTAGAGGGGGACTATCAAAATGGTATTTAAATCCAACTCTAAAATGCACTGTCCCTATCAGCTTCCCACAGATTGGCCATCAAAAAAAAAAAAATTTATTAGGTGTGTGTGAGAAAGTTCCTAAACTAATACTCGGGCCATCAAATTTTGTGGCTTCATCAGTGAAGTTGAATGTTCAGTAGTTCGATGTCATTAGTCAGACAATGGCTCTGAGAATGATTATGCTCAAGTTTAGGCACGTGTGTCAAGCAAGCCCCTTGCAATAAACGTTTTGGCATGAAGCTTACTTTCTTTTGTGCTATGAACTAGATTTCTCTGGGGAATGATATCTGTAACAGGACTTGGATGCAGAATTTTTTGCTAGATGACTGATTTTGTTGCTGGATATATTATTGTGTGAATCTAAGAGCATTCTTGACAGAAAATAGAATATACCCCAAATGCCCTTTGCTGAAGTTAATTTCGTAAGTATTGCTTGCCAAATGAAAGGCATAAGGTAGATTGCTATAAGATCATTTTTCCCTTTTGAAAGAGGAAATTCCTTTTTATATTCATTTAGAGCACGTGACTACAAACCACAGTGTCGGGGGTTCGAATCCTTCCTAGCCCACAACTGGCCCAAAATGGAAGTACTACGTCCTTCCTCCAGTCATTTGTGTTCTCTCTCCTCACTGTCACTGTGCGCATGAACACACTTTCTCATCTGATGCTCTCGGTTGATCATCTTTTCATTTTTTATAATGGCTGACATCCAGAGATTTCTAGTGATTGAAGGGAAAGGTTTCAATGTAGGTTTGAGGAGGTTTGTGAACTGTGATCCTTTTGTTATCGAGAAAAAGAAAGCATAGATGAAAATATCGATATTAGTTGGTCGTGGCTATATTGGCTTTGGACAAAATGTATCAGTATCGGGCATATTAGAATCAACAAGTTTTCTATGAATTGCAAGGTGACAAGGAAATATCGGTCGATATGTTCCCGTATCGGGGACATATTGGGATTTTACATGGTATTTGGAAATATTGCCATAATAGGCCCATTGCCGATCTATATCGGTTGATATATTAAATATTAGTTGATATTTCATTCCATGGAAAAGATGAAAGACAATGAGGCTCACATTTTGTGCTCAACTGACGCTGAGAAATAGACTGTGGACTGCTTGGGGGACTAGTCAAATGACACATACTGAGCTTAAGGGCATTGTGAGGTTGCTGTGTTGGAAGGAGAGGTTGTTGGATAATGGTTTCTACTTGAGTCAATCATGAGTTTCCATGTGCTTCCCTGGTAGCTTTTGAGGTTTAGTTGGAAGCATATTGCTCATTGTTTGATGTTCAATGGTGATCTGACATTGATGTTTGGATGGAAAGGTCTTGGACTGATGTAGTCAAGGGCATAGGTTTTCCGAAGAAGGCCAGTACTTGTTGCTGTCTTTGTGGATGCTCCTTAATGTTAGAAGGTTTGATTGTGATGGATATGTCTGTCAGCAATGAGTTATGTATGTGCAATAGAGTGGGGGAGTGATGAGGTGTGTGCCTCCAGCAGTGCAGGGATGTGTTCTGGGTGTGCTAGGATGTGTCTGACAGGATTGGTCTTTCAATCTAGGCCGAGTAGATATTAAAATTTATGAAACCAGATGGGAGCTGACAAAAATCAAAGGGGGATAATAGAAGGAGGGGAGGGATTACTGGGACATGAGGGAAGAGAACTGAATTTCAATAATTATCACGAGGAGGAGAAATTAAATGAAATGGGCAGAATTCATTTTATTTAGTTGCTCACTGCTTAAGGAGGAGGTTTGTACACACGCACACAAACACGCGCACACACACATACATAAAATGTGATTGGTTGACAGCTTGTGGTGTCAAGAATTTAATTAACCCTTGCTCACTGGCTGGAAAAAAGAAAAATCGAAAAAACGAAGAGGAAAGTTCCATCTATGCAGCAGAATACAGGCTAGAGCATGTGCAACGATAATGATGAATGTGGAGAATAGTTGATTTGGTGGGAAGTTGAACCATTTAATGCTGTTGGTTTCTCTGAAGGTTGATGGAAGCTTCATGCCATCATTTTTGTATGGACCAGAGTGTTGGGAGTTAAATACCAATAGGTCCACAAAAATGGCATTGATGGAGAAGAAAATTCCTTGATGGAGGTGTGGTCTTGTGCTTTAGGATTTGTAATGGTTTATAAGGTATGAAGTTGGAGTAGCAACAAATGAAAGCCAAAAAAGCAAGAAATGAGTTGAGGTGGTCTGGTCATGTAAGGAGAAAACCTTCTGATGTATATGTAAGGAGATTTTTGCAGATAGAAGAAGCAGGAAGGGACAAAATTGGACTAAAGAAATGTTTGAAAGAAACCATAAAGCATGAACTTGCATGCTTGGTGAAGTTTGGAGGGGAAATGGCCTGGGGATGAAGAATCCATATAGCCAACTTGGTGGGGGATGGCTTAGTTTGATATGTTTTGTTTGGTTTGGCTTGGTCATTTTTGTTCTTCAGTTTATACTTGAGAAACGATGACACATCCATTAAATGAAATCTTTTTGTTTCATTATTGAATAATTGAAAATTTCCTTAAACCTTTCCCTATATCTTCTTATAAGTTATATATGGGATTGTGTTTTTTAGCAGTCATCATTTTTTTTTACGTGTCCTTACTAGCACGTCTTTGTCCTCCAAACCCAGTGAAGACAGATTGGATGGTTGCCATCATTGCTCTCTTTTACTCTCTATTATTGGGTGAATTGATGCCTGATAAGATATCTCTCCGTTAAATAGATGCTACGAGTTTTGTAATCTTTTGTGCATGTGTTAGTGCATCTATGTGTGGCTAATGAACATTTGATTAGTCATTTTGATTATTTAATGTCTACATTGGTAAACAATCTCTCTTTTCTATGTATAGTTAATATCCTTGTCAAATTTTTGTTGAACCTTTCTGTTATATTATTGTTTCAATTCATTCATGGGCAGTGGGTGGGACTTTGTAGTTATTTAGCAGCTAATAAGTTTAGTTTTAGTTCGGTGCTATGTCCTTGTTTATGCTTTTATGAGCTTTGTGCCTTAGTAGAAATGTGTCAGTTAGCCCATTGGTTGAGGTTAGAAGCCATTGGCAAAGGGATAGATCTAGGATGGAGTGGGACGATAACAAACAATTTTTCTTAACCATTCAATTTTTAGAGGACATGCCCTTAGATGGAGAATAATTGCAGAAGTCTATTTATATCTCTAATTTCTTGTAGTGGATATTGTAATTTATAATTGATATTGTGCCTTAAGAAATAACATGAGATGAAGTACTTACCCATGAACATGTGGTAAATGAATTTTATCAAATAAGAAGCTTTATCGTGATCTAGAAGCGTTTGAAATTTGCATGGCTTAGCTTTGTTATATGAGTTGTAGATCCTGTCGATTTAGCTTTCTGTTTTTTTCGCAAACCCCTTAGCTCACATGCTTCAAACTTCCAAGGGTTTTGTTATACCTGTTTCTTGAGCCAGCGGGGTTTTGTCCGGTGCTTTTTTATTGTTGGCACCTCCTGTAACTACTAACTACTTGTATTGAATGCAGCTACCCTTGTGCAATATGATTAGAGAAGAGATGTTAACTTTATAGAGAAGAAAAGGTTTGGCAGCTCCTGTTATCGCCTTAGCAAATTATAGTTGTTTTTCACTACATCACCACTCATAGGTGCACTTCCAGTAGGCTGTTTATTCGAAATCTCTGTACTAGTATTCTAAATTTGTTCATCTATTATGATGATTTGCGATATATTGGACTGTCTACACTAACCACCTATACTAATTAAATAATATTTTTTTGTTATTTTTGAAATTTATTTTGATTAGTTTTTTCAAATTAATTCATTATATTTTTTTCAACCCACTTCTCAATAACCTTGTACAGACGTTATTACTTTGCTTTGAAGGAAATAACAGGGCATAACAACAAGGAATTTAACTGAAATTCTAGCAATAACAACAGGAGCTCAGTTTAAAAATCCAAAATGGGCATAAATATTAGAGTAAAAATACTTTCAGAAATTCTGGAAATCCAATTCCAAATTCTAGAAACTTGAAAATTCTAACTTCCACAAACGAAAATTCTAGGAGCTTTAATGGTATTGAGCTTGAGTGGCGCAAAGACTATGGAGAAAGAGGAGAAGCAACGTTAATGAGAGAAAAATGGACTTGCACGGAGGGAAGAGGAGCAGAAGAAATAAAAATGCAAATGTGTTTCTTTGTTCAACAATTTACATAGACATTCCTTTTTACAAATGTCTAAATTGAGCCATTCCCTTCAAAGATATATACGACCTATGTAGTACTTCTTGGTCTGAGATTTTAAATTTAGATTTACACACTCCTTTGGACGGTTCAGTAAGAGTGCTCTAAGCTAGAATCTGCAGCTGCAACCTTTCATTTGAGTTTAGCCAGATAGTATTAATTACCTCCAATTTTGTAAATTCTTACCCTCCACAAACCTTTTAAGCACTGAATATTTACCCCACCAAAAATGTCTTATCTCCTCATTCATCTTCCCCTAAAACCTACATGGGTGAATTTGTAAGACATTGTAGTATATAGCTGGGAAGGGTGATGGGCACATACTGAAGAAAAATAAAACCTTTGCTTGCTGTCCCTTTAGTATTGAATTACTTATATTGGGAAGGAAAATGTTTTGCAGACACCTGATAGATACCTTTTGGACACACTCGTCTGATGTGATGTTTAGTTATCCATCTTTTCTTACGTGAGTCCACTTGTATAGATCAATTAATAGGATACAACGTCACTCAATGATATCCTACTAAGAAAAAGGGGGGAATGAGATGTGAACTGTTGTGGAAAAGCATGTTTCAATGAATCTGTGCAACAGGCGGCTTTGATTACGTGAACCCTGATTATAATTTAGGAAGTCAATAGCACAAAAATCCATAAATGTTCGTCGATTCCCATCTCAATTCTCAGTATTTTCATTACTTTTTCGAGCTAAATTGATATGAACACCCAATTATATATGGAAGTGGATCATCTTAGGAGTGATACCACAGTTACAGGCTGCTGGAATGATGTGCAATTCTCTCGGCAATGATTTTGAATTCTGCAGATCAATCCTTCTTTGATGGAAGTTAAGAAAATTCCTAAAATATATTTCTTTTTGGAATGTTAGCCCTACAACGGCCAAAGAAAATTGTTCCATTATATTTGATTCTCCAGTGAAATTTGATCCCCCGTGTTATTTACCTTAACAATGGCTTTGTTGTCTCTGAAGGTGTTGGAAGGTACTCAGATAAGCCTGGAAGAGTACAAGGCGATGAAAGATCTCATAATTCCACTCAATCAAGCTCCTTGACTCCCCAAGCAAAGCCGAGAGCAATAGTATAATCCAGTTGCAACTCCATTTACAGCTGCTATTTGCCAATGAGCTGGCTGCTACTGTTTGAACTTGATAAAGTGGGCCATGGTGTTCGACCGGCCAGACGTGATACAATGAGAATGGCATTGGCTTAATAGGTTTGATGGCATGATTGTAAGAACGCGAAGCAAAAACTCTTTCGCACTTTTTACCCGAAACTTGTGCTAACAATGCAGAGGGATAACCCGTCTGGGTTATATATTTTTCACATCGGGAGGACGGAAGAAGCTGATTTAGGAAGGAATTGCAGGGCTACCCACCATGTAAATATCTGGTTTGATCTTTGACATTGATCATATGAAAGGTTCTGCCATGTGGGTTACGCATATGGTTGTGTGCTGTATTCTTTCTCATTTAGGTGCCGAATTCAGTACTCTTCCAGATTAACACCACTTTCTCCCCTGCTGGGAGTATCGGGCTCATGTAGAGAACCACAGGAGAGCTATTGAAGAAATAAGTTTTTTTTCTTTTACTTGTAAAAAGAAAACAGCATCAGTATCAGTTGTGATCATATCGGATAATATATATTAGAATCGAGCATATTGAACGTACATTATTTTTGTGAATCCAAAACACGTGGATAAATATTGACTGATATCTCAAAAATATCTGTTATATCCGTTATTTTAAATGTTGGTTAATATATAATGATATATTATAATTTTATCACGATATTGAAAAACATTTGTCTGTGAAATCAGTATTTCATTACTCAGGTGTTATTCAGCAGCAGTCTTTGTGGTGATTTGCCCATTAAAATTCCATTGCTATATACAATTTATAATGGAGTTCAGTGTTGATAATCGAGGACAATATTGCTTGTTTTCTTTCCATTGTACCTACTCCCCCCCCCCCCACTCTGTAATCATGAGGAGAGGAGAAGAGAGGG
>JAODPA010152224.1:0-10071 GCA_025585075.1 Nepenthes mirabilis
TTGGTTTGATTGTTTTTTTGTTTAAAATTATACATTAATATAAAAAAAAAATTAAAACAACAAATATTGCCGTCAATATAAAAGATATATTATTTACCTAAGAAATATCACCTAAACATCTGGTTGTAATAGTGTCTAGCCAAAATAGTTGATCGGGTTTTTTGATTATATTTGTCCATAATACACATATATCTTAATTATATTACATTAAGTTTTTTTTTATTATATGTCCATAAGGATCATGGCAAATGAAAAATTAGCAAAAAAATAATGCAGATAAATAAAAGGTATATAAGCAATGAGTGACCCATTAGCCACTATTGTTACACATTTGATGACTTGATATCTTATCTATTTATTTATCAGTATCAAATTCTGTATAAAAATAGATAAATTGATGGTTATCAACTAAGTTAAAAGTACCTTAAAAATAATTAAATAATATCTTTGAAACATTCCTTACGATGGATACTTACATTTATTGGCTCCTTATCAACGATTAGTTTGCCTCCATTGGACAGGCACTTGCCCTGCGTCATTTCAGATTCAACAAATCCAGGCGCCACAATCGTAATCTTGACAGAAGACCCCAACTCAATCCTCAGCGTCTCAAGAAAACCCACCATTGCTGCCTTCGTTGCCTGCCATGAAATCAGTCACCCTTTGGACTCACGAAATAGTGAAAAAAAAGAAAGTTACGTAAAATATTACTTATTTTATTACTACTTTAATTTACCCTAATAATCAAACGTTTATATAAAGAGAGAATAAAGTTAGATGGAATAAGAGATTTCGAGAGAAAGAGGTTTGCTCACATTGTAGAGGCTCATTCCCGGCGTATGCATCCAATGAGCAGATGATGCGATGGCTATGATTTTACCTTTGCTTTTCTTAAGATGTGGAATTGCAAATTTGGTTGTATACACGCAGCCCCAGAAGTTAATTTCCTGCACAGAATTTCTCTAGTTGTCAAATTCAATTTAGTTTAACCCTGATGTCTAATGTTTGATTTCTTAGTTTGGTTTTGAAGATGGATATTTAAACATGTATTTTTAGGAGTAATGTGTGTGTGTGTGTGTAATTTAAGCGAGATGGTAATATATACTGGAATATATATATACCATGATGGGCTTGATATCAGTAATATCAGAAATCACTTCAAGCGGGTTGATTGAAACGACGCCTGCATTATTCACTAGATGATCCACTGAAAAGAAAAAAATTATTAACCGACTAAACATACTATTTATCAATAATTAAATATTACAAATATAAATTAGGAGAAGATAGGAAATGATTATATGATAATTAATAGCAGAGCCAAACACTCAATAGTTTGATGATCTAGCCCAAAATCTTATTTGAATGTGGTGTTGAAGTTGAAGAATTGATCAAGCCTTTGCCCACTCCATATAATGTGATTGATGCAAACTTGAACCGAGGTCAATTGAGATGGAAGAAGATTGGTTCAATCATAGCAGCCTATAACCAAAGTTCTATACGAGAATGACTCTTCTGGCTAAACTCCTCCAATACCTTAGTATGTGTCCAAGTTGAAAAAAGATGAAAAGAAGATTGCTGACTCCTTTGGTTGGAGATGTGAGACTCTTGAATTTGGCAACTATGATGGAGACGGAGCTTATGGTCGGTGTAGACAGTGAGGTTATAAATTGCAAATACTTCTAGAATCTTCAACAAAGGTAATAGGATTTTCACTCAACATATTGTTCGTGATTGGAAACTCTCAGCGAATTAAGTATGCCATCTAATTCCCTTTGGATGATGTTATCACTATGCTTACCTCGCTGCCTGCCTTGTTGGAGGCAACATCCATTAGGAATATGTTGGAGGCAACAACTATATTGTTGTCGTATCAATCAGAACATTGCTAATATGGTAGATATATTTCTAGATGTTGTGTTCTTCTTAATGAGCATGACATTGAGCACAATTGCAGATACTAAATAATAGATGAGCATATACTGTTACGAACTCAACGATACACACTCGAAAGCTCACTTACCTCTTGGGTCATCCAATCGCCTCTTAACTCTAGAGAATATATTCAGTTAATTTTGTTAGGCCTTTCATTCCCTACACGTGCACATTCACTGTCCTGTTTAGTTGGTTTTTCCCTTCCCATGCGCTTAGTATGGTATTAGTGTTGGTTTGTTATACTCAATTGGTTTGTTTAGCTGGTTTGTTATGTTTAGTTGATTTGTTAGTGTATTATATCTCTCCCTATATCTATTACTCTATCACTCTGCGTCCCCTTTCCCCTTCCCTCTCGATCCCTTTCTCCTTTCTCCATCTGCTATCCCTCTGCTCTCTCTCTCTCTTGCGCTCTCGTTCTCTCTATATGTCCCCTTCTCCCTTGCCAAAACTCCCATTCTCTCAACAATCTCTACACTTTGCCAACGATCTTTAGCCTGCGGCCATGGAGCAGTATCATATACTCTCCCTGCACTGGTTAAGTCATTAATGTGGTATACTGTTAACCCCTCAAAATCCTTCTAGTATTCGCCAATCCAATAGATGCCAGTTGACTTTCCTCCCGGAATGCTTGAATGAAGTGTAAATACGTTTTGATTAAGTTAGTCGTAAATTAGGATATGGATGTGACAACCCAATTGGTCTCTATACATCCTTGATGGATTCTAGGGCCTCTATATACATGATAACCTTCATTTGTTCAAGATAGCATCGGTTCGGCGTAGGGACGAAATTTTTAAGAATTTACCCATAATATAATTTAGGTGGGGTTTAGATTTATGTTATAGCCTTTAAATCCCTAGACGTCTTCATCAAGGCTCTTGCGTGGTCTTCCATTGGATGCTTTTGAATAGCATGTCATATACATATCCTCCTACATTTTGGCCAATTTTTACTTTTTTACAAATATCTTATTCATAAAAGCCTTTGACAGGTGGACCAAACATTTTCAGTCTAAAGGGTATTACTTTATTACAGTAGATCCTTAGTCAATCATAAAATAAGTGCATTATTTATCGTTAGGATCTATCTGGATCTTATTTTATATTGAAAACACATCTACAAAACTCAAGAAAGTCTGGCTGAGGCGGAGCCCTCAAGTTGGTCACTCTTTGGGAATGGAAATCTATCCTTTACACATGCCTTGTTCATAAATATTAGTTCCATGTAAAATTTTTTTACAGAACTCTTATAAATATAGCAATTTAAATTTTTTCACTAGATACAGTGTATAACCATTTTAGGTACTTCATACCGCAAATGAATTTCACATCCTACAAGCTTTTCATACTCTCAGATAGTGTTCTAGTTCTTCAAGAAGTAGCTCAATTATATTTTTAATTGGCTATGCCCAACATGACATTTAGCTTGTGGACCATTAGGTCTTATGATATTGGTACAAAATCATATCCTAAAGCAGGCACAACATCCGGTAATGTGCAAGAGATTTTTACTAAAAAGACTTGCTATACAAATATGTCATTTTTTTCATTCAAAAGATTGATCGATTCGACTATAGTGAATACATTTTTAGGGTTCACAATCACCAAGTGCTAATAGTACTTCATATCTTGATAAAATCACAATATATAATCTAACCGATGATATATTCACCGACACATCGTTCGATATATCCAATATAGCAAATATGTCTAAATCCCCCCAATTCATTTTATCTAACTTTATAACGAATTCTACATATATTACATCCAATATTAATGTATATTATCCAATACAATAGCATCTAATACCGATATTTTCGTCCACTTGTGGATGACTGGCCACAATTGATGAACTACAAGAAGATCTAATTGCTTAGATATTTATATCTTATAACTTAAAAAGAAGTAAAAAGAAAAAACATCCTATCTGACCTGACAAAAACTATGAGTCTTTCCTTCATTCTTTACTTAATGATGGCACTACCTGAATATACTGCTCCGGTTATATGGAGTTCAAAGGGATCTAGGTAACGTCCTCCCCTGACTTTCCCTTCTGAACGCCAGCTTGCCTTCTATTGTGCAAATCAAATGCCTCTCTATATTCAGAGAGCATATGTTGGGCCTCTCAGCTAGGTGAGGTTGCAATTTATTTCTTCATATCAACTGGTCTCCATAGACTGTAACGCCTCGTATGAGGTCATAAATTTCATCTTAAGGCTCGTTATATAGTGATTGTGCTAAAGGTGGCTAGGTATGGCCTAACAAGGTTATGGTTCGCAACGTTTGCCGGTGAATCCCCCGGTTACTTCAAGGTCTATTGGACATTCCACTTTGATGGGATATTATTCCGCTTGTAAAGTTGGTCATTAGAATTCCTAGCATCGGGTTAAATAAAGAATGTCAAGTGAGTTTTCGTTATTAATAAATACATATTCTAGTTGTTAGTAATGCAATTTTTTTATAAACTCGGGTGGATATATTGAGAAAAATAGAATAATTTTAAGTGTAATAGCAAAATATGTTATCTATAGAGTATTTGAGTTGTCCTTTTCTATAGTAATAAATGAAAATTTCTATTTCCTTAACAATATTTATAAGATGATTTATCAATTTAGTATGGTTCAGATGCTACTTGTTGAATAATGTTGTATGACTTGATATCAGATTGTGCCCACTTTTTTTTTTTTAAAAAAAAAAAACACCTTATCGGTAAAAATAGCTCTATTTTGTAAGTAACATAATATCATTTTCTGAAATTACGTATAAAAATGATTCAACATGAAAACATGAGAATATTTAAAGACTAACCTTGCTCTCACTTAAAGACTAACCTCGTCCAAAGTGATTTACGGTTTCATCAACTATTCGTTGGCAATGATCAACCTTTGAAACATCAGCAAAAATTACCACTACTTCTGGTGAACCCAGCTTCATTGCCTTATCGGCAACCTCATGCAGGCGGTTCTCTCTTCGAGCCGCGAGTGCCAGACGTGCCCCTCTTCTTGCATACTCGTACGCAATATGCTACGATTACATGGAATATATACAATAGTCAACTAAGATCTAATTGGATTATTCATGTAAACTCGTGGCATAAAATTTTCGTTCAAAGTATGATCTGAAAGCCGTTACCTCACCGATACCAGAGGAAGCACCTGTGATGATGACAACCTTTCCGACCAAATCTTCACAAAAGGCAGAGCATGACACGAAGCAAAGGAACTTCCATACGAAATACGGAGGCATCACGAAGAAGAGGACTACCAAAGTTAAGGGGACAGATGCTAGGTTTAGGAGCATGTGTGTAGTCTCCATGCTTGTCGCTATGAGTAAGATGTAGAGAAAACAGTGAGTTGGCTGATAATTAATAGGACGGTTTCCTTAATTGGTTAGGAGGGTGTTTGTTATATCATGCAAAGGTGGTCTAGTAAGTAAATCATCAAATAGTTATGAATTAGATTTGCTAGAAGTTCTTGATATAGAAATATTACGTCTTTCCACGCATTAATCTCTAGAATAAACATATCCCTAAATCAACGCTTTAAATTTAAATGGCCTTTTGTTTAACGGTGCACAATAAATCTATCATTCTGTCATCATAGAATAAACTTTGCACGGATATGCATTAATACAATGCAAACAAGATTGTTAAGAATATTTTATATTAGCATATTCCGTAATAAGATTGAACAGGTTTTTGAAATATTATCAAGTATCATGAAACTCCACACCAAATACACGTGTGATGCTCGCAAATGCACAATTTTCAATATCCATGCCCAACTGAAGCCTGATTCGTGCATGTATGCATTTTGTCTAGATTACTAACGCTCGATGTACGCCCAAACCATGCACGAACACAATTTATAGATTAACTATGCCTGATGTGCGATAAAGCGGCACACATGTGCAAGGATGTGGACCCATTGTCTAACCTTTTGCGCCTAATGCGTGCCTATGCAACGCACATGAGTTGAAGCATGGACTTTCTCTTTGCTATATAACTTTGACCTAATTTTCTACCATCTTGATAAAAATCTCCCTTCCGCAGTTCAAGAGATATTGAAAATTAAGGAAAAAACGGCTGCTCTTTAAAATTAAGGGAATTGGTCCTTCCATCCCTTCATGGAATCAGAATTCCCCCCACTCATCCAAAACTTTTTGCAAAGGGCGAGCGAAACCTAGTCCGCGTCCTAGGAAAATCAGATGATCACCTTCACAGTCACATTATCCAAGGACTGCTTCGGTGGCAAAGAAAGATGCTCAAGGATGTAAGATATCGTATGTCATTAGGGTGAAGCCACGCGATCAGGATATCTAACGACACCAAAATTTTGTATAGCTCCGGCATGAAGGGAATACAGAGGCCACTCCTTGGTGGGCCTCGTTTACAGTGATGAACCCACACCAGGGAGAGCAGGCTCTCTCATCCTCTCCCGGATGCTCAAACAAGATATCACTCGGGATACTAAACTATGTATACAATGATATAACATCAGCAGAAGTGAGGACTGACCTAATCGCATCAACACCCGCAGGAACCATGGAGAATTAGAAAGCAAACCAAAGGAAAAAATGATTCGAGTTGAGAAGGAAAAATGAGGCAAAATGGCGAAGGTACAGAGCTTAAATAGAGAACGCTCATGCCCTGAAACAGCAGCATTTGCAAAAATCGAAGATGCATGTCCCATAATGATAGCGGCACGTGCCCACTCGATAAGACGCTGCGGCACATCAATCACCCTGCATCAATAATGATGATCTGACGCTACAATTCTCTATGAAAGTTCAGGTTGTCGAATCGGTAGGATGGCGGGGGTTCCAAGACCCTATCACCCCATTTCCCAAAGCAGCAAAACTAGAGGCGTGCGACCCTGGTGGGCTTGAGGCCGATTTGACCGGCCATGTCCCAACCTAGTGTTCGGGATGGACAGCCGTGAGCTAGGATCACCAAAAGACCGGGCCACCAGCGGCCTGAGCAATTTGTTTGATAGTCACTAAGCAGCAGAACGCAACATTCAAACATTCATAAAATGCAATAAGGACAAAAAGGCTCGAAAAGTTTTATTCAATAATTCCTTTTACAAAGTACAAACCCAAGTTGACTAACATACAGCTCAAAAGTTAAAAAAAAAAAAATCCTTTGTATTCCCCGAACCCAAGAAACGTTGCTACAAGAGACTCCCAAATCCAATGGGAGGAAAATAGCCTTAGATCTGAGAAGGCCACCGCACCTCCCACGGGTTTAGAAGAACTACCCGATGCCAAGGAAGCAGAGGATCGATCATCCCAAAACCCGACCATCACCCAGATAGTAGCCTAGAGCAAAAGGAATGACTCGTCCTGCCAAAGCTAGGTGATAGGCTTGACTCCGAGACAGAGATAAAAAGGGGTAACCAAAGCAGTTACCCATATGAAAAAGGGTAGCCAAAGCAAATTTCCCATGCTTTTTTTTTTGTAAGCAACTTGGGATATCTCCTTCAAACATCGATCTTCCTCCGATCTCGGCTACTGGTAGCGCAAGATCCATGCCAACTCCAAATCCTCACGCCGCTTTGTTGAAGGTGGATTGTGATGCAAGGCATAACAAGCCCCTCCATTTATAACATGCAGAAGGATCGACAAGCTATTAATGCAAAAGATTTCTTACACCAGCATTATTTGCAGAGAATCGCTGAGCACAAAAAATAAAATCTTGGCCGACTGCACGGTGATTTGACAGGCCACATGGGGAAGGAGCAATCGAGGAAGATGACAATTGACGTTTCATCAGTGAACATACCGACAGTAAAACCTTCTGGAATGGGGGTTAGTGATGGGTGTAACCATAGATAGGCCAACTCGGTAACCAAACCCACTGAAGGGGGAAGGGCCCAGGAGTAGGCAGCCACCGTGCGGCCTCATGAGCCCGAGAGCCGGGCAGGGATGTGATCCCTCCGAATGGATTGACCCGAACCTCCTAGAAAGAAATGGGCAATGAGAGCAAATCCACAGGGATCCTTCTTAGTCACCTTCCGGCCTACAACACAGCTCAACCCGCAAATAACACTTGCCATAATCACCCAGCATCGCAAATCTCCTCTCGAACGACAGTCGCAGCTCAATAAATATTTTCAAAATATCGTCCCAAATTACACATCACTTCCAGAATGGCAACTATAATTGAGCAAATCTTCTCAGATGGATATTGCCATCTAGCGACCCCTGTGATCACCCCAATAAATGAATTAATATCTCCAAACAAGCCATGATGCCATATTCGTCCCGCACGCAATCCTCGGAGTGGGCGACAACTAGTCTTGGCTTCCAAGCAAAGCCAAACAGGCTCCAACATTATAAATATCCCTTCTCTCCTACAAGAAAGGTAGAGCAATCCTTACCCTAGCAAGCCCCTAATTTTCCCGTCTCAAGCCACTCATCCCTTAAGTGCACCCTTACACAAAGTTGTTCCACGCCGAGTGCCACCGTCGAAGCCAAGTCCTCCACTTCCATTTTCCATTTCTTCACCCGCACATTAGCATTCATTATATCCTTTATCTTTCTTACCCTCGTTAAAAGACTATTGATTTAAACGTCGAAAGATATACTAAAAAACAAGTCCCATTAGAGGATACAACAACCCGGATCCAGGGACGCATTAACTTTGAATATAAATTATCATCCAAGTGGGAAAAATTGTTGATTTTTTCTTCATCGCCCAAGTCAATATTATACTAGACAAACTAAAAATAGAGAAATAAAGAAAAGGGGATAAGACTTTTGGAGGGCAGATTCATGCCTTGGAATAAATTTAGATAGGGAGAAAGTATTTTAGATGACTAGCTTATGCCCTTTTTTGTGTAGATTTAAGTGGTATAGAACGTATATTTGAACCATGTTTGTAAAAATGTTTTCGGAAACAAAAAGATGCCCCTTTCTATCCTAAGGAGTGTGTAATTATGAAGACATTAACCTATCTTGGAAGTGGTTTAGTAACCCACAATCTCGGTAAGCACCCTAAATGGGTTACTCCTTAGACCAAGTAACTACTTAGTCTATTGACCACCAAGAGCAGATTGCTATTAAATTGACCACCAAGAGCAGATTGCTATTAATTTGGTAACCGCTCAATTTCGGCGACCACATCAAATCCCAGAGCGGAAGGCCGTTTCCATTTCTTGTGATGAGGTCTGCATCACCTGGTCAACAAATTCCGAGTGAGACTCGCTCTTAACTTTTCTCTTTGATGGGTCTAGGTGGTTTGTTAAGTGGTCGCCGACCGAAATTATCAAAATTGAAAATTGTTGTTGTGCCATGCCTTCTAAATTTTGGGGTCCAAATGACCCATAGATGATTATGGGTTTAGTAAGATGTTTGCCGCATAGATAACTCTTGCTACAATGTATTTGGGTCATTAGAAACATAGCATTCTAGCAATATCCCTTTTTTTATTTCGACCAAAGATTTGGGGCATCCCTAAATAGCATCTATTGCTAAATAAGCATTACACGGTCACTAGTTTAGCCATACGAAAAAAGCAAAAATCCCACCATAATAAGTCCCATCGTATAGGATATATCGCTTTGCTTTAAATTTTTGAAATGCTATCACAATTGTGTTCAACTTTGTGAACATATTTGCATCCTGCAGCTTGTTTCCCTGGGGCAGATCAATAACAACATTATGATCTCTGATAGCTTATTTACAAGTTTTGAGATTCAATTATGGGAACAATAGAAGAAAAAAAAGGGGCTAAAAATTTATGTGAAAATCGATGATAAGATAAAAGATCAGTAGATAGAAAGGACGTATCTGATGCTGCAGTTGAGAAACAGTCCAACAAATGTTTTGGTGGGTGAAAATCGGCTCGTTAATGGAATTCCTACAATTATTTAAGTGCTCTTCTAGCACTACTAGATCTTCGGAGTGAATATTGTATTGGCAACAATACCAAATGTTGGCACCAAAAGAACAACCAAAAGAGACAAATCTTCTTCCTCGAAAATCAAACTTCTTTACTCCCATGAGATAGTGTAGAGGTGAATATAGCATCATATATCACTGCAATTGTGACATAGAAGAACATTTGTATGAAATAATAGACAACAAAATAACCAGCATCATTAAAAAAAATAAAAATAAGAATAAAAAAAAAAAA
>JAODPA010152224.1:10133-41181 GCA_025585075.1 Nepenthes mirabilis
AAAAAAAAAAAAACCAGTTATCTATTTTATTGCAAATAATTTACACATCTAAAACAAGAGAGACCTGTTCCAAAATGAGACTACCAAATGTTTGATGCCAAGAGAGTGAAACCAACGAGGATGTCAAGATCAGTTGAAGTGCAGAGCACTTGATAAACATATACTTTACAAACAAGCCCGTCCTCGGGATTACTCTGAGGACGCCAAATCACAAATGGCTTCAAAGCTATATCAACAATCGGATCCGCACCATTGGTGATCTACAGATTGTATTCCAATAGTATAATTTTTGTCAGCATTAACTAAGCATCATCATCACCAACATTTTTGCTGTTTTCATCATGCGCTGCCTGTATCATCATCGTCGTCATCTTCATCAGACATGTTATTTATCACCTCTGTGATTATTTCCTTCACCTCAGCTTTTCTATCCATTAGATCCACGCTGAAATGGGCACCTAAGAACCATTTTGGCAAATTAGCAAAATGAAAAGGGTTTTATCGGAAAAAAGGAATTCAAACATCTTACACATCTGTATCTTACCCGAATTTAGATACTGATACTCTTCAATACATCTAACTTACTGTCAATATGAAAAATTAAACAAAACAGAGTTTTCAAATCTCAACAAGAATGCTGACGAGGCTAGTATATCTCCTGTCACAACTGCAATGGGGAAGATCATCAAAATCTTGAATCTTCATCCCATAAAAATCCTCATTACACCAAACCCCATAGCCTGATGGCCAAAGATAATCAAATCATCTACTCTAAAGCAAACAATAATGGCTTAGAATATCAGAAAATGCTCCACAAGAAGAGGGGTGATCATCAAAGTTTTGACTTTAAGCCAGAAAGTTTTGAAACTAGATTAGGGAAACGAGGGAGATGAATAAACGAAAACACTTTCAGTGATTGCTCGTGAATAGCAGTGCCTTTATGGTCAAGCTACTAAAGTGGGAAATTGAGAAGAGATGTCAAATAATTGAAAAAGCTGCCAATGATCATGGAGCAAAAGAGAATTGTCACATGAGGGAATAAAAAGCCAAAGGTCAAGGGAGCCTTTGAAGCCCCGCATCAGATTGGTCTATAAATCTCCGACTGCACACAGGAATATTGTATTCAATAATACTGGATGACTTCATCATTTTTACACCATATGCAAAGAGGGTGACCACAACTAATCCCTAAACAAAGTGGGTACATTATTCTATAACATGCTTGCTCTGTATTTGGACCAGCGTTAAGCTAATCAAATTGCAACACAACAATACCCTAATGCATGAGAAAAGAAAATTCAACATAACAATGATGCTACGAATCTCTTTTGTGCTATACACTTTACTGAATAATATGAACATTTCAATACTTGAAGCACTTTCATTATCACTTTCAGTTATTGACACTGGGTAAAATATCCCAGCCTCCTAGAAGGCTGGTTCCTTATGTAGGTATGGATATGATTGTACACTGTACACTAATAGATCTCCAGGAACAACAGAAGGGGGGAGAAGGAGAGAAGGTTGATATATGTCATACCAAGCTGCCGCAGTATATCAGATAATGTTGCCTGCAGTATTAAAAGCACAGCAGTTCTGAGAATATCGCATGAAAGAAACCAAACAGTCAAAGTCTCGCAACACAGCAGAATTTGGTCACTTACAGTATTAAAGTCCACTTCTTTCAAAATATTTATGACTACAGCATGCAACTCTTCTTTGCTAGGATGTGCCTTGGCCTTTTTGCTGGTTTTGCCTTTTCCTAAAAGAAGAAACAGAAAAGAATGACTTCTGATGGCCAAAATGATATTCATACAAGAACAGTTACTGAATTTTGTCCACATCAAAACAAGTGTAATCTATTGTCCAGTACCCAAATATAGAGAAAAGTGACAAGAAAAGGCATCACAACAATAATTATCCAATATAAAATTGTCACCATGTAAGTGAAGTGAAGACGCATCAAGTGGAAAGGGGCAGCAATCCTATAACACCAGAAGCAACAACTCAGTGTGCCGGATGCACACTGAAGAAAACTCCATAGATCTAATAACTCACTAATAAATAATTTTTCCTACAGAAAACAACCTTTACTTTCCCAAAATGGAGCAAAATTAACCAATTCCATACATGACAATCCATAAGAAATCAAATTAGCATCCCACCTTGATCCCTTCTTGGCTTTACTGGTGTTTTGCCTGACTGGTTCTTGCTTCTGCCTTTTTCAGACACTTCCGTGCGTTTATCCTTTGGTGTTTCCTTTCCAATCTTTTGTTTCTTACTTGACGGTCCCTTTGCCTGAGAACGTGAGGCAGAAGATTCAGCAGCAGCTTTTCCAGGTAAACGAGTTGCACTCTTTGCAGTTTTCACCGAGCCTTTCATTGACTTCTCAGGGCTGTTTTTCTTTTTCTGTGTAGACCCTTTAGTGCTTTTAGCCCCAGATCTCTCCTTGAGAGAACCTTTTGGACTCGTTATCCGTTCTTTGGGTTCCTCTCTCTCTTCCTCTGAATTGACCTCCTTGTGCTCACTACTCTCTTTATGTGCCTTGTCAATGTCATCTTCTTCTGCAGAATCATCTTTATCGTCTGAATGTCCATCATCTTCATCATTTTCATTTTCTTCCTCAACCTTGGATGTTCGTTCGCGTTTTTCACCAACTTGAGTTTTCTGCTTGGATTAGAGAAGTGTGAGGATTAGAAGACAAGCTTTAATAAGAGCGGTGTGGAAACCCAATCCATTCATCATGTGAACATTAGCTTAGGATGAATCAAATTTCTAAAATGTATGGTGAAGTACAAAATTTAAGGCAGCACATCTATTTTAGTCTTGGGTAATGTCATTCAACAATCCCAATATGACATGCCAAATAGGATGGTTAATCATTCAATGCAATGGTATGCCTAAATAGATTGTCAGAATATACTTACCATTCGTGGTAAAATTGTGATACCCAGTTTCCATTAGATTTATTGTAGTAATATGTGTTATGTTCGGGTATTTGGGATACATTGGAATTAATTATATTTTGTGACATTTTGAAGGAATTCAGATCAACCGAGTGGCGCCTGAAGTGCAGAATGTCGTGGGCTTGCACCCGAGGTGCGCCCTACCATTCATGGAAAAATTGTCATACTGACTTCTATTTGATTTATTTTGGTAATATGTGTTATGTTGGGGTATTTGGGATACATTGAAATGAATTCTATTTTGTAAAATTTTGAAGGAATTCAAATCAGCCAAGTGGCGCCTGAAGCGCAGAATTCCATGGGCTTGTTCCTGAGACCGTGCTAGAGGGGCAGATCGCCGAGAGGTTGGCACCTGAGACGGCCCTCTGGTGCTGTTTGGGCTATTTAAGTGAGGCCAGCGCACTGTTTTGCCATTCGCACGGGAGAAAGGAAGAGGGGAGAGAGAAAGGAGGAAGAGGAGAGAGGAAGAGAGATCGGATAAGTTGAGGCATCATTTTGGTAGATATGCTTGGTATAAGGTTAAGGCAAGTATCCCCTCACCCTATCCTTAATCTGTTTTCATGTCTGATATATTTTGCTTATATTTTGAAAGTTTAACATTCGTGCAAAATATTTTTATTCAGCCCACTTGTTTCCTTTGTACAAGCATGACATTTTACAGATTATTTGGGGGTTTTGTTCTGGATTTATAAATATTTGAGAGTTTTATGGTTTTATGAAAAAATGGATAAACATGTGAGATTATAAATTTTTATATCAGTATATTTGTATAGAAATAGGCATGAAAACTACATGAGCTGTGTATTAGTTCACATGTATAGCTGCCTGGAAATCAAGATCACTACATCTGTTATCTATTATCTGATCTATATTTGCTCCCGTCCCGACAAGGACAACTTTGTTCTTGACAGGAAAATATCTATAAATCCCTTTTCCGCTTTTCCGCCAGCAAGAAAAGCCTTTATTTGTAGTTGACCCACCCCGTCTGTATTTTAAAGAGGACCATCGTGAGTGAATTGAACGAAAAACTAATATATTCGGATTCGGACATCCTAATATATATACTAAATTTGATAAATACACCCAAAGCTGCAGGTAGCAAAATATAGTGAGCAAATTCCCCATCTATGAGAGATTTAGTACATAGATGGCCCTACCTACCTATGGGTCTAAATAGCAGATGACTCCGGCTTAAGGTTTCCCAAAATATGTGTAACCCTTCCTCAAATTGATCTATTGGCTTTTGGTTCTCTGACTTCGTGTATGTTTTGTATTTCTATATGAATTTGTATTCGGATTCTGATTTGTGATTCGCAGATTTGCCTATAGATGAAATTTGGTTAGTCTCATATTTGATATGTGATTTTGTTCCAAAACCTATTTCATTCTTACATGATTTGATTCCGGACTCTAATTCTTTTTATATGATTTTGATCCGAACTCTGTTTCATTCAACCTTTGCTTCAGTATAAGGATTATGATATAATTTGGATTATCTAATTTCGCTCTGAATCACTTCTGCATAGTGTATCCCGATAGGACTATGTTTTGATATGAACTATGATTTGAATACGAGATTATCTTCAGACTTCTAATATCGGATTTTTGAATATGCATCTTTTCCCAGTTTTTGAATTTGTTTATAGATTCTCCCTCTGATTTCGGACATATTTATTTATTATATATGATATGATACTTATTGAGTTTTAAACTCACATTTTTCTTCTTATCCTTCAAACTAGTGGGCTTGGATGCATCGCAGGAGCTTGGACGAGATTTGATTGTCATTTGTCTATTTTGGTGAGTATCGACATTTTGTTCAGTTATGTTATGTGGGATGTATTTTTTGATATTTAATATTGGCCGGATGTAGGCCCTTGGTTTTGTATTAAGAAATGGTTGGATTATTCATTCTTTGGTTTATGTTGTTATTATTGGCTTTGTCCCTCCCTTAACAACATTGTGTAGCATGTCCTATGTTTTATTCTCCAAATGAACATCCGATGAGGTCCTATGATGGGTTTTGGTTTCTGTCTATTATGATTATTAAATATCTGATGGTCCGTTTGGTTATCACACCCGAGTTTGGGATATGTTATATTGTTTTGGGATTTCAAAATTGTGTATTATAATTGTTTAACCTGCTTTGTTCTAGGTTCGTGACAAAAATATCCATATTATTATAATAGGATATGCTAATAGTATATTCCTGAGTAATGGCATTTTAGTCTTTACAATATGTTGTTAATAATCCTATGAGTGTAATATAACCCTAACCCTAATTAAGGCCATATTCCACAAAGTTTCTTTCTAGTCTATTTTATTTTTCTACATGATATCGGTGCCAAAATCACCGCTAATGCCGATGAGCCTTCTATGTGGGAATCTGCACGCCACGACCTGATGATGTAAATCTCCATATCAATTCACTAACAGGTTGTCTAAACAATGAACAGAAGTATATTTATGGTATTTGTCACTTTTCTAATCTCAATTGCCCCCTTGCACGAGTTTATTTCTCTATTCTTCGCTATTTTTTGGTAATTTTTGTTCAATATTTGGTGCATAATCCATTGATTTTATATGTAGGAGATTATGCTTGTGTTAATTCTTGCTTATGGAAACCATTTTCGTGTAGATTTTACCCCTTGATTTCATGATCCACTGTTCCACACACTAGCAGCAAACTTTTTTTTCCAACAATACTACAGTGAGCATCGAAAGAGAGCTGTTTGATTTGGAAAGCTACTGCATTAAGGCTACATTTGGTTGTATGCATTTTATCACATTATTGTCCTGTTGAGGTTGTTTATTCTTGCTGTGAGATTATTGCAATAATTATTAATATGGCTACTTGTCATGAACGCAAAGACAAATATGAAAATGCTACTTCTTTCCATTGTGCTAAAACTTGGAAAAACCCAAATGAGTGTTAAAAACTACATAATAAAATAGGCTACAACCCCTAAGTGTCTATTACCATATTTAAGGAGGAATATTTATGCTTAATTGCTAGTCAGGTTTCTTTATCTATAACTACTCTTTGCCTCATGGGAGGAAATCCATCGGTTACACAATAAAAGTCAATCAAGAGGGTTCATTAGCTTGATTGAAAGCTTGTCTATTAGCTAAAGAGCATTTCAAACATATAGGATAAACTACACTGATGTCTTTTCTCCTGTTACTAAGTTAACTTCTATTCATCACCAATCTTTATATAAATTAAACATCAAGAGTGCCTTCTTATATGATGATATTAAGAATGAGGTTTATTTAGAACAACCACCCAAATTTGTTGCTCAAAGAGAGAGGTAGACTTTCTCTGTTGGTTGAAGAAATATTTGTATAGTTTAAAACAGTCCCCACAGGCATGGTCTAGCAGCTTCACTGAAGCTGTGTGTGAGTTTGGACTATCTTGTTCTGACATCAACTACTAGATATCTTATTGTCTATCTAGTGTTAGGAGTACTCTTCTTTCTATATATGTAGATGATTATGAAATTATTGGCAATGATGGTAGTGGTATTGCAAATCTAAAATTGTTCCCTCAAGGTTAGTTTCAAACCAAAGATCTCTAAAGCTTGCATTATTTTCTTAGTATTAAGATTGTTAAGTGTCGTCGTAACATCTTTCTTTTGCAAAGGAAGCATATCGTAAATCTAGTTTGACATTAGGAGATGACCTGAAAAGGAGAGTGAGGTTTAACACATGACCAGAACTTTGGCTAGTCTAAGGATTCTAACTTATAGCTGTATATGATACCACATATTGCTACAATTCAATTTAGAATCACAAAGCACAACCAAACTTTGTACAAGAAAAATATAAATACGTTCTTTCTTATTAAGAGAACACATGCACAGCCTAAGGAGAGTTGAACACAGAAGACTTAATCGACTCTAAGAACTAATTCTGGTTCAGTTTCTGGCATAAAATTGAACTTGTTATTTCTCACTTAGTTCTTGGTTTAAGGATTTCAAGAACTGCCAAAAACAATCTGAGACACATACACACAGTTGCTTTCCTTCCACTTTGCACTTCTAACTCCAAAAAGTAAACAAAAATACTTGAAGGATTATCAAACTCCAAGTACAATACTCCATATGATTCATATGCTAGGAACTGTCAAAGCAAATAGAACAAACCCGGTCAGCTTTAAGTTGATTCTTTTGGTTCAAAGAATTCAATTGGGTCCAATTTTCGTGGACCAACTAGCGTTGGGCCAGTTCTTGATTCCTCCATATTTTTAAGCCAGCATGTCATGTGCAACTTGAAAAGGAATGCATATACTTCAACAGTAAAACATTTTAACAATTAAACTATTTGATTAAGATTCAAGAGAGAGCCTGTAAGGATCAAATTAGAGAAAAATTAATAACGAGACTGATATTTGTTAATGAATCATAGATGTTTCCTCTTTCCTCCATTCAAATAATTGATGCTAAATGTCCTAGATCTAATTGCTGATTTGGATACACTATCGTGTTCAATAGATGATGCCACCACATGCCAATATTCCCCGCAACTACATATTTTTTTTCTCTTGTTCTTACAAGTCAAACCTGTTAAAGCTAATTTTCCCAGTTGTCATCAAGTATCATGCCAAGATTGTGTTTTTCTTTTTAACAGAACTGACTGTTTTGACTGAATGCACTCTACATTCAAATCATAACTCAGAAAATAAAACTTCAAGACAAGTACTGAAGGGAACATACCTTAGTTGATTTTTCAGCAGATGCCTCTTTAGGTGTTGCCTTATTTCTCCGCCCTTTCCCTTTCTGTTAAATATATAAGAAACTAATATCATAAAAAACGTAATCCTAAACAGGTGCAACTGAATGCAGCAGAACACACAAACACAATTTTGAAAAAAAAAATCCAAAACCACTAAGATAAACCTGCTCCTTGTCAGCAAGCAAAAGATCTGTTGTAGCATGTGGAGACTCCAAAAATTCCAACAATTTTACAGAGAGATCTTCCTGAAACATATTCAGCTGATATGATGAATGATCCACTGTGTTTGTTTTCTTGACAACCACAGGAAAAAAAAAAAGAATCTACTAAAAATTACATCTAGAATAAAACAATCTGTTGTCCACCACCTTCTTAACATTGGCTTTGTTGATTGGAATATTGAGCACGTCACATAAATCCAACAGTTTTTCCTTGACACATTTGTCAAGCTTCTCCCTTAGTTTAGCTCTCTGTTTTTCCTGTTGAACAACCGACTTAAAATTTGCATATACATATTTATATAGACAGACATTTTAGCACAAACTAACAGTTAAAAGGATGAATCCTGCATTATAATCGGCAGTAACATACTTCTTGCATATGTATAAGCAGCGTATGCATGTAAATATAAATGAACAAGAACATAGTCATGCCAAGGAAGGATGCATGGTTGGATATTGGGCAAAAGAATTATCATACATCACATACGCCCACTACTATCCCTCCAAAAAAAAAGATAAGGAAATTAAATCAGCAACCATAACCTTAGCCAATGAAGAATGCATGGTTGGATATTGGAAAAAAGAATTGTCATACATCACACCCACCAATCACCGTCCCTAAAAAAAAAATCATAAAAAAGGAAACTAAATCAGCAATCAGAATCTTGGCCAATAAAATGATTGTCTCGTGCCCCCAATCTAACCCAAGCCAACACAAAAATATGGAAAGGCACATTTGTCCAACATCATGCAGTTGCATTTCCTTTGCATGCCATTTTTATTCTTCCAACAAATATGAAAACATTAGCTTTGAAGTCATCCTAAGAAGAACTAATAAAATACTAACTATGAAACGATATTTGCTTGCTTACTTCTAAATTTAAATTCCAACAAAGCATCTGATACTGATCAAAGAGCACTAACTGAAGTAGTAGTAGCAACAACTATGTATAATACATACTTCTAAAGTAAGTTCTAAGAGACTCAGAAGTATCTTGCTTTCTAGACTTCGATGTACAGCTTTCTATTTTTAACAAGCCATGAACACAATATGTCAATTGCCATCAAACACATAAACATGGCAACATTACCTCATTATCAATCCACGCAAACCCTGAAAACTTCCCAATATCCCTCTTTAAATTATATGCCTGAAGAAGATGCATAAAAATTAGCCTCTTATGTGATTTAAACAAGTTACTAGTGTCTAACAGGCAGCCCACTTAAGATAACAAGCCTACAACATAAAAGAGGGTTAGCAATAGAAAGAGAAGCATTGATTTTACCTTTGCTTTTTTTCCAAACAGAATTGTGTGAAGCAACTGCAGGTTGTCATCAGGTTTTCTTTTTGACAACTTGAAAGCAACTGAAACGGTTCACAACATCAGACAAAAAACAGGCCAGTCTGTGGTGACAAAAAATCAAAGAACACATTATGCAGAGGAAAAGATTTTGCATGACAACCACAGGAAAAACTTCAGACACTGGATTTGCAGGCCATCTCCTAATACCAGAAATCATATTAGCATCCATAAAAAAAACAGTATACAGTATCATTAATTTTTGAACTTCATCATCAATAAATGGTTGAAATTGCTCTTGTTTTTGGACCTCAACTATGAAAGAACTAAAATTATATAAGAGGAACATCTACCTTCAGACAAAAAAATAAAAAAATGCATTCGGTTGTGGTTTGTCTTCTAGCCTCTGTAGGCATTAAATGAAGAAACTTCATTTTGACCGTGTGGTTTGATTTATCAACTTTATTCCCATAGTATCCTTTTTCATTTTAAGGAGCTTGCAATAATATTAAGAATATTAAGAAATTAAGGAAATATGTTCAAAGTATAGTTCATGCATGAAAATCCTTCCTTCAGTATAAAATTATTTACCTGAAATTCTCCAAGGCTTAAAAGCACCCCTGACATCCACTCTTTAAGTTCAGATTTCACATAAATTAGTTTCACTATTTTAAATGGTTTGCCATAGAAGGCCCCAGGCTTGTCATGTCAAGTTCACATATTAAAGGGAAAACACAGGGTACAAGTGTCAACAAGCAAGGCGACAAGAAAGACAAGTCTATAAAAAACCATTTTAATAAATTAAACCAAATCACACTTCAAAAGCAGACATTATGCTCCTTGTATCTTATCAAACTAGAGTTCTGGGGCCCAGATAACAAAAATATGGGATCAAGATAATTCTATCCACTGATTTTTAATATGATAACAAATGAAAAACACAAAAAATTTCCAGTTAGATGATCCTGAAACTTAATTTCCCAGAGATACACTATAAATTCAAGGGCCCTTTTATTAACCCCATAGCTAGCTTCAACTGACTCAGAGTATAAGCCACTTCCCATTGAGTTGTCAATTTAAAGGATTTTTCACTGCCATTCAGTGACCTGTCGGTTGTTTCTTCTATTAATCGTCTCATCACAAGCAAAACAAGTAAATAAAATATAAGAGGAATAATGCAAAACAAATATAAAGCTTCACTTCAACATTGCTATGTGATGCATATACAAAATTTATTACAGGAAATAATGCAACTTGAAGGTAAATTTTCCGCTCTTGATTCAGTTAAAGGGATATTAAAAAACCGGTAAAGTGCTATAAAAATCATCAGCACTTAAAAGGTTGAATATTATAGGAACTCAAGTCAAAGATTCACCAAGCTTTGCCAGAAGTTCTTCTACCAAATACATAGCATTTATTCCTTGCCTATCAATGCAAGTGGTTCATTGGGTGAGAGAACATTCAAAACATTTACTGAAAATATTTCCGCAATAACCACATCTTGACTCTTACTACAGCACAACAGAAACACCAACCTCAGTAGATGCTCATCGAAAGTTTTTAAAACCATAACTCAGGGTTCCATCCAGATCAATGATTATAAAAGCAGCATAATACATCTTTGTGCCATATGATGCATCCTATTCACAATAGTCATAAAATCGTTGAGATTTTTCACATTTACCTTTTATTTCTCACATGAAGAGAACAGTATCAACAAATAACATGGAGAAAACAGTATCATCAAATAACAGACCATAGATCTCTTCCACTTACCATGTCATCTGAATGGGAAAAGAACATATCTGCTAGACCTCATAGTAACTTATTCTATACCAACCACAATAGCAACAAAACCTGAGAAACGGGTTAGAAGACCTCCTACATCTATATTTTAATTAATAAAATTTCACTGTCTTCTGACGTTTATCATATCTCTCCCATATTTGTCATGTGCTCAAAACCTACCCCATTTTGCAAAACTCCTAGCTCACTATATCCTCTTCCCAGAAGACCTAATATAACTTTTTAACAAAAAGATTTTTACTTTCTTATGCTCCTCCTACGGCTCCCAACTACATCAAATACACACAACTCACTACTCCAATCTGCAAAATGCATGGCCCATTATCTTCTCCACACCCCTTCAATCACGGCAGACTTCATATGGCTCTCTTTTAATTACGATCTTTCATTATCTTTTAACTCTACCCATAGAACTCCCAAATCCATCATGCACACAAACTTATCCCTCCATTTACATTTCCTAAATAAAGGCATGGCCTACTATGTCCCTCCTTCCATTCCTCCCTCACTATATTAGTAAAACATCATGCTAACTTTTCATTTCTCTTCAACCAATACATCTACATAATATTAGCACCAAATTTAAGAGCAGCAAGGTCCAAGAGAATGAAAAGGCTAAGAGAGACAATAATAAGAATGTGTGTAAAAATGATGAGAATCACGAACAGAATAAACTTGCTAAGAAAGAGTTAGCGATGGTGATGAGTGAGGCTAAGTCTACTGCATAGAAATATTTGCGTAAGCAACTTAACATCAAATGATATCTTTAGACTAGCTAAAGTGAGAAATAAGATATCAAAAGGCATGAACATTTGTATCAATGATCAGGCAGAGATACTGATTGCAGAAGGGGACTCAGATAGATGGAGTTATTATCAAAAGCCTTTTAGTTAAAGTAGGGAGGCCAGTACAGTGTTAGGGAAGCCTAGTGACTCAAGAAGAAAATATGATTCCTCATTGTATTCAAGTACAACGAGAGGTGAAAGAAGTATTAAAGATATACAGTGGACCAAATGGTATGAAGGCTTGGGAGTTGGAAAACTATAGGCAAAGATGGCAATTCACAGTTGACTTAACTGTTTGACAAATGTCTTAAAAAAGTCATTAAAGTAGAACAAAGCCACATTGGTACACATTAAGAAGAACAAAAAAGATATTCAATGTTATTCCAACTAACGAGGAATTGAGTTAGTTGATGATTCATACAACAAGGTTAGGAGATAGAGTTATAAAAAGGAGATTAAGGCACGATACAATGTATCAAAGAACCAATTTGGGTTCATTCCATATAGGCATACAATGAACCCTATCTCTTTGTTACAAAGTTTGAAGAAGCGATTTACAGAAAACCATATGGTACTTATTGGTTTGAAAAACCCATATGACACATTTCATAGAGAAGTCATAGGAAGAATTATGTAAGAAAAAATGAGTTTCTACAGCACACAATGCATAAGAGATAGGTGAGGTGACGTGTGATGACAAAGGCCCATAACACGGAGATTGACATGTATATGTTGGGATAATGTTCCAGAAACATAACAGTAATAAATTATGATATTAGTCACTCAATTAAGCGGTTCGATTAAGAGAAGAAGGATTGAGAGATTCATGCAATGGAAAAATGCCACTTAAACTACACCGTAAATAACCCGACATAGCTGTTCTATCAGCCATTTTGTACGAAGCAGAGGGTTGGATGATGATATACCAAAATGCCCAAAAATGTTATTGACAGAATTGAAGGTATTAGGATGAATATGAAGTAATAAAAGGAGGGATTCGCTTCATAATGATGATACATTGGAAGAAGTAAGAGGTAGCTAATGGAAGATATGTTAGAATGTTATCCTTATGTATTGTATAAATAAGGATATTTTTCAATTGTACTTTATTGATAATATTATACAATTGTTTATATGAAGTAAACCCTAAAATCCAAGAGAGTTTTCAGATCCCCTAAGCCTCTTTCTCTCCTTGTGCTCTTTCATTCTCCTTCCACAGAAGACAAAATGTGAAAAAGATGCATCTGAAGTAGTTTAGTCATACAAGGTAAAGACTAGCTAGGGCATATGTAAAGAGACGTGAGAAGACGGAAGAAACTCATTTTAAACACGTATAGACAAGCTAAAAGATGTTCTAAGAAAACCATGAAACATATCTACCATATTTGAATTAGTTGATGACATCACCTCAGACAAAAGAGAATGGAGACGAAAGTAATTAGAGCTATCTTACTTATTAGGTTTGTCATTCTGCACAGAAAAAGTTAAAAGAAAAGATTTGGCCTCTAGAATATTGGCAAATTACGTAGAGAAACACTTCTTTGAAGCACTAATATTCCTCAACCACCCACTTGAAGATTTTTTCCACCTTAGTAGTGAACTCAACCCCATGATGATGGGTAGAACTTTAACTTTTTCTTTTGGCCAACTAAAATTGGAGGAATATGGTATTGAACTTGAAATGTTTTTGGTTATGGGACCTCAACCTTAACCAACTTCGTTCAAACGAGCAATATTTCTCCAGCTCTTAATTTGCAAAGTAGTCTCATCGTTGAAGTTATCTGCTAAAAGAAAAATAAGGCCTTTAAAACAAGTTTTCTACTTTTTTTTTCCGAAAAAATATAATGGGAATGCTTTTGAAGTGACAGTTTTTTGTTTTTTTTTTATTAAGGAAACCTACATAATAATTAACGCATTTGTATCATTGTTTCCGTCAAAATTATAGTAAATTTTATTGTATGAGTAATACCGATCTTCGCAGGACGTCAAATTCAAACTCACCATTTGGGATATCCTTGAGTGGCGTGCCACTGCCCTGAAAATGTCAGAACAAGAAAACGCTCACATAACACCTTTCATTACTCATAAAGACGCAAAATTTAAGCAACGAACAGCTAATTGAGCATAAGACTAGCGTCTCTGAGCCATACCTTCACAATTGCCAGCGGTTTGCTAGCAGAGGACCTCGACACAGGCGACGGAAGCGAATACCGTTCCACCGTTTTTCTCTCTCTGATCGGCCTGTCGATCTTTTCCTTCTTGTCCTCCGATTCTTTCTCTTCGTATTTCTTTGACGACTTCTTCCGGTCCCTGACGACCTTCTTGCTTTCTTCCCCCTCCTTCGCCTCCTCCCCTTCGTCTTCATTTTCTTCCTTTCCCCTTGATTCTTCGGCTTTTTCTTTTACATTTACTTCGTCTTCTTTCCCTTCCTTAACAACTTCTTTCTCCACAGGCTCGCTCTCCCTGTTCTCTCCTAGTAATTCATTGGCCTCTCCTTCATCTTCCTTATTTTCATCGTTAATTTCTTTCGTAACTTCCACGCCTTCGTCAGCAACAGCTCCCTCTCTATCCTGCTGCTGCTCCTCTTCCGCTTCCGACGCCATAAACTAAGAAATTAACGCAACAAAAACAAAGATGTCTGGGGCTTAGTAAAAACCCTAGAGCGAGAACGGGAGAGTGAAACCCTAGAGACCGGCGAGAGTGCGGAGAAAGAGGGTGAATCGAGGAGCGCTCACATCGAAATTTGGGTCAACAAATAGCATTCGTGGGAGAGAGAAGGCAGGAGAGATCGGCCGGAACCCTCCGAGACGAAGGAGCAGACGAAATTTGGGGGCGCGGAGTAGAATCCAGTGAAGGGCGGGCTCGATTGGTAGGGTTCAAAATTTCACGGCGAAATTGTATCAAGCGGGCTTTTGGACTCGTCACCGTTGATTGACTTTTGCAAATTTTTAATATTTGATTGGCTTTGTTGACTGAAAAATTGCATAATTACTTTTATATAGAGAGAGAGGGATGGTGGTCTCTTTTTCTTTTCTTTTCTTTTTTTTTTTTAATTTTTATTTTATGCATATAAAAAATTATATTAATATTAAAAATAGTTACATAAATAGGTTAACTCACTTATTATAAACCCTTGAGCTATAATTGGATTACCCCTTTGGCCTAGCTTGACATAAATATATGCAATTTGTGCATATCGAGAACTAAAAAAATTATTGTATTTTGCTTCTATTGTATATTATCTGTGTCTTCACTCTAACCGACTACATAGTCTTTTTTTTAACGAATCTTTAATTTTTTTAAATATTAAAATATATGAAGAGTTTAATTTATGTTTAATAGTCTTCGATTGAAGTGTAGGTACTCCATCTCAAAGGGGGCGTAGAATGTGTGAAAAAAATACTAAAAACACAATACACACATCTCATTGATGGGTCTAATACCTAACAGGCCAACCTAGAGTCCAGTCTGCAGAAGAAAAGTGCCCGAAAAGTAGCAGCCTGACGAAAACTCCACGAAATTCAAAGTCTAAATCGACACTACGCAAGACAGATTAACGCAACGCGTGCCGTCGAAACCTATCGCAGGACATGCCCATGAGTACGTCACAACCATCTCCATCTCAGCCAACAAAATCTCAACATCCGTAATTATCAGATGGTCCCCTGCGCCTGTAAAGGAATAACTTGCAAGTGGTGACGCCCAGCCTATTGCAATGAAAATTTTAGCAGCTCAAAGTACTAACAATAGGCTCATAATGTAAATCACTCACATGCGCAAAGTTAAAAAACCCAAGACGGACTAACCAGCGCCCTTTCTAAAACCACCTTACATCCTCCACGGAGAGAGAAGGGGCTGGAGAGAGATGAGAAACTCATGGTGGAGGGAGAAGAACTCTAGAGACTAAGGTGAGGAGAAAGCATCTCTCTCTTAGGATCGATCCCTAGGGATCCTTCTCCTGAAGATTATTTGACAATCCAACAACCCGCACGCCATTCGAGTGACCGGTCCCATCACCGGAAAGCCAGTCAACCATATGGTGAATATCTCTTTTCAGCATACTTAAACTATTGCATTCTTCCCTTCTAACAAACTCACTTACCTAGGCGCACTTACTAGATTTCTATCAGTCACCTCAAAGTTGCTCTCTAACCTAGCGCACTCGTCAGAACATTATTCTCCACCTCAAAGTCACTCCCTAATTGAGCGCACCTCTCTTTCTAAGCTGTTCCTTAATCGAGCGCATATCTTTTTCTAAGCTGCTTCCTAATCAAGCGCATCCTATGAAGTACAGCCTCCATCTCTCAAAACTGCTCCCCAATCGAGCACACCCTATAGAGTAAAGTCCTCCGTCAAGCACTCAATTATCTCATACATGTATTTATGCATTACTTTACATTCCCACCATCTTTTTATCTAAATCAAAAGGATTTTTGACTTGAATATCGAAGAATAAAATGAGGAGTGAGACTTGTCGACTTTTAACCTCTTATTTGTTAGTTGTTATATATAGAATTCTGGTTTGAAATAATAAAGATCGGACCCACTTTAATTTAACTTATCGGGTGAGATCAAGTGACTCTCTAATTTACTTAGTAATTTAAATTCAGAGATGCATCAATAAAAAAATGCTATGATTATTTAAGTGTCAATGTAAAATATATAATAAAAACAGTTGAAATATGTCTATTGTTTAATTAGATATTGAAAGATAAATGCGCATGGCATCCTCCCCGTAGTAGGAGTCATGCGACTTACACAATTTGAAAGCTCAAGTCTCCCATTTGGACTCACATGACACATGCTCTCAAGCTTGTCATGCCCATCCCGAACGAAAATCTCAAGAGAGCTGTGCAAGCAAATGAGCCCTGAATGCCCATCCCGAATGCCCATCCCAATTTCTTTTCTTTTGTCTTCCGTGATCTTTTTCTCTTAAAATGTATAAATACTTTGACAAAAAATTAGGTTGAGGAGATTTATATAGCATCAGTCATGCACCCACGACTTAGGTAACAAGCCATAATATAAATGATGTCACATCTATTTGTCCATAATCGAGTTAGCCAATTTACTATTTTCCAAATTGCATTATAATTCCTTGTAGTACAAGGAAACCCAACTACAAAATTCATAATGATGTACTCCCACTTCCAACTGGGAGGAGGCAAAGATTATAAAAGGTAGTTTTAATAAATGCCCCCAAAACTTAATCATTAGATTTTAATGGATACTTCTATAATTTTTTAAGCAATTATCAATGAATGTAATAAAATAAAGTGCATCACCAAGAATTTGTACCTTTAACGGGCTGCATATGTCAATATGTATAAGCTTAGGAAAACATATCTTCTCTGTGGATGAATTTTCAAGGAAGGAAACATTCATTTGCTTACCTGCCACACAGCAAAGACAAAACTTCAATTTGGCCTCTTTTACTACCGAAAGAAGGCTATCTTTACTAGACAATTCAACCACTTCTCACTTATGTGGCTAAGCTTCTTGCATCACAACTCGAAGGATTCACCTCCATTTGCCACATACATGTCATCATTAGAAATCTAAGCTTGTAGCACACATCAATTCTACAATTCTAACCGTGTTCCATCACTAGAGACCATCTAATACGCTTTCAAGAGTCCTTATAGAAGGTGTTACAATAACCTTTATTATTAAATTTTTCTATCGATATAAAATCAAACTAGATATCTAAAATGTGTTGAATGCCCTTCAAAGTCATTCTAGTGGTAGAGCTAGTGGTCAAACATATGCTATCATATCCCACAATTCATGACAAACCATTGTTACCTGTCTTTAATATCATGAAATTACTAGACATATAAGACATAAAGAGCTCTTTTCGCAATTGCACATGGGTGATGTGCTACTATCAATCATCAAACTTATCTCATAGATGGTGACATTGATAATTTCTTCTATGCACACAACTAAAAGATAGGATTTGGTCATAATAGAAGTTCTCTATTCATCATGGGTCATCTTAGTATTTCTTTCACTGCCATTTCCATTCTCTCATTTTTACTTGTAACAATAATTCTTAATATATATATATATATATATTTTGCAATCATAACAGTCAATATTTTGATACTTTAATCTTGACTTGCTCCAATTTTTTTTACTCGACTTGGAACCTCTCAAATTTCCTCTTTCTTGTGACACTAGGAGTGGTGCTTTAGGATGAGAGGATGTAGGGCCTAATTATCTCCTCATCATCTCCTCATTAAAGGCCATATTCTTGGCTATCTCCAATGCCACCATACCATCAGGAGTGGTGCTGGCAATTGAATTTTGAAGGACCTCCCATAAATTCATTAGAGGGGTCAACAACTATAACCAATTAATTCATTATCAAATTTTATACTGATAATATATAATTGATTAATGTTACTTTGGAACTTGTTGAGATGACTAGTTATGGAATTCTATTTTCGATACATTACATGCATCAATTTTATCAAATTATACAATTTGTTATTACAAATTTTGAAGCATAAAGTAATTTGAGTTTCCTCCATCGTGCCCTTATTTGCTTCTTGTTTCTAATGTTATTATAGATATTGTCATTTAGAAATGATCAAATGTAGCCACAAACATGTTTATACTCAAAAGCTCAATTCTTATCTGAAAAATCACATTTTGTGCTAACGTAAACAATCAAGTTTTGACCCCGTTAAAAGTATAGCGAAAGCAGTAGAAATAAATATCTAATACACATAAAAGATATTTATTACTAGATACATACGAGACTAACAATCATGTGCAGTAAACAAAATATGTAAAAGATAATATAAAGACGCGATTTTTGGTGACGAAGTGAAAACTCGATACCCACGGTATCGAGAAAAACACTCCGGGCTTCAACGGCCAGGGAAGCAATGCACTATGAAAATCAACTTACAGACCGGGTGGTAACGATGCGCTAACCTAACCGACTTACTCCCGTCACGTGATCCCTACCAAGGAACTCCTTAGATTTGCTCAAGGCAACGGAACTGAACACCTTCCAATTTTCACGTCAATCTTCCGTCGAACCACTTGAATTGCCAATCACAAACGAGTCTCCTTCTTCACGAACCAACGTCTCCAACCAAAGGTAGAAGGCAACGTTTCAATGGTGAAAGAAAGTTGGTGAGAAAACTTATATGAACATGAAGAACAATCTTATAATGTAAAGTTTTCTCAAGAAAAGAGGAACAATGGAGCATTAGAAGCTTTCTTCTCCAATGAGGCACGAATGTTCAGTCAAAAGGGTGATTAGGGTTTCAAAACTTAAGGTATGTATTTATAGAGGGCGCTAAAAATCCTTCAAAAATTTTGTCCGTTGGACCGGCGCTCGAGCGGAGCTAGAGTGCGGGGTGGGCGGACGTTGGGTTTCGTGAGAAATCCTACGGGCGCTCGAGCAGCCAGAAGGCGAGCAGCGAGCAAGCACCCTTCTAGATTTTCAGCTCGAGCGGGTATCGAGCGCCTAGCGAGCCGAGTACCTACTGGATTTTTAGCTTGAGCGGGTATCGGGAGCCTGGCGAGCCGGGTACCTACTGGATTCGGACGGCTCGATCGACAAGAGGGCGGAACGGACAGAACAGACTTTAACCCGACAACCCACAACCCGACATCGATACAATAATACATATGGTCACGAAATATGCTAATTATACAAATGTCGCTAACAATCTCCCCTTTTAGAAATTCCGTGACAAAACTCAAAAAGTAAATAAATACAAGTGAATCACGGGTTCAGACACTACCGAGATAGAACCCGTGTATATAAAAATCTACGCCTAGTAAGATACAAAAAAATATGTAAAAGAAACTATACTAGTACTGTTGAGTCGATGTAAGTAGTGACCGCTGCATCAGTGTAACACAGTTTCCTGGTCAAGAGGTTAGTACCAACATGATAAAGATATAAGCAGTAATAGATACAGTATGCAATAATAACAGACAGTACTTTAAGTGTAATAGAAAGAGTAGATATCATTAATAGTAAGGCAACAGATAACATCAATATCAAATAAATAGCACGTCTACAAAGAGCATAAATAACAAATCTCCCCCTAACAAAAATAAGTACAACTCGCCCTAACAAATAGCACATCTCCCCCTAACAAAAATAAGAACATCTCGCCTAAGCTCCCCCTATCAGCATGCACCAAAAAGAAACCTTGATCTCCCCCTTTTTATCACGAAAAGCCAAAGAGAGAGGATCACTCAGAATCGTTGGGAGGTGGAGAGCCATAATGTCGCTGCCAGCATTGAAACGCAGCCTCCTGAGTAGCCAAACGAGCATCCAACCGCTCAAAACCAGCATCCAACCGCTCAAAACCAACAAGCATGTGGGACTGGAGCTGAGATTAAGAAGCAAGAATCCGCTCTTGGGAGGAATACAGATGCTCAAAACAGTCAGCAAGGCGAGACATCTGACTTATCAGAGCGGCCGAGGAAGAGGTGGAATGCCGATGCTAAGTAGACGGGCCAGGACCCAAGGGGTCAGGAAAGGATGAAGCAGAGCTAGAGGGGCCTTCGTCCGGCTGAGGAGGAGGCATGTCAGTGAGAGGCTCATCGAACAGCTCCGGGGGGTCAGCAGCAAAACGATGGGTGTGAGACCGACTCTGAGTGAAGGTGGTGGAGGTAATAGGTCGGCCGAGCGGTAGGCGAGGATAGTCAGCAAAGGGGTGACCGAGCCGAGCAAGCAGTCGCTGAATAAGACACCCGAAAGGTAGGTTGGCCTCTTTCTGGTCGGAGAAGTTGGCAATAATGTGAGTGATAAAATGGGATGGTAAATCAATGGGCTGACCACTCAAGAGAGCATACAAAAATAAGGCCTTCTCCTCGGAAAGGGACGAGAAGTGGGAAACAGGAAATAGGTTCGTGAGCATGATACGGCTCACGATCAGTCACCGAGAGGAGAGGTACAAGGCCTGGAACGCTTTGCCATTCCACTCCAGATGAGCACCGTGGAGAAATGTGACAATCTCATTAAAACTAGGTCGGGAGAGTGCCGAAAAGTAAGGATAGGGTGGGTTGACCACCCGAGGGATATCAATAACACATGCAAGAATATCAGCAGTAATGTGAAGACATGCCCCCTGTACGAAGGTAGAGAAAGAATTGTAGGTAATCGCATGGATGTTAGAGTAAAAACTCTTGGATAAGAATGAGCGACGGAGCAACCAAACCTGTAAGGACTGGCGCCCAACCGCAGTCAAGAAATACATACGAGATGGAAGGGTCGACAGAGTCAATGCGGACTTCCCGTTCGAGGGAGATTTGCCGATGAGACATGTGGGTAGTAAAAAGAGACTCTGCCTCGGGACTGATAAAGCGATAGGGGGCAGAGATCCCACTCGGCCGAGATCGTTTGCCGGTGGACTTGCGTGACAGAGACTTGCGAGGAGTTGACATCTGAAAAAAAAGAACACTCTAATTTTAAAAAATATATATATATTTGATAAGTTGAAATTATTGAAGGGGGAAAAACGTGCACGTGACTCAGACGCCGTGAACAGTACTGGCGTCAACGGGTCGACGTTGACGACGGGAAGAGGCACAGACGGCACATGACATGCAGCAAAAACCACGGGAACGCACGCCAGAGGTCCACCGGAACACCACCTCCGGCACCCACGTCACCGGCCGATTTGGAAGGCAGGGAGGAGCACCCACACGGTGCCTGGCCAGCGGTGACGGAGAAAATACCGGAACCGCCATGAACGGCCGTTGGCAAGGAGGGTCGAGGATTCACGGATCCATGGACAACGAACCAAATCCACGCAAGAACCGGTGGATTTGAGGAAAGAGGAGAGCAAATTGAGATCCGTGAAGTTAGCCACCCATAAAGGAGACCAATTTAGGGCCGAAACCACCATGAACGGCGGCAGTTGCATAGAACCAGAAACAGAGAGGGACGAGGGTGGAGTTTACCTTGAGAGCGCTTGGAATCGAGAAGAAGGTGTGAGGATCTGGCCGATCTGGTGATGAGGGAGAGGGAGAGAAGCGGCCGACGCAGTGAGAGGGTAAGAGTAGCGAAGATTGTGGGGTTTGTGGGCGGCGCTCACTGCTTGCTCGAAGATAAAGGCAAGCAGCGGGCACTCGACCCCACAGCGAGGAAGCGCTGAAAACCGCCCTTTTTTATATTTTATATATAAGGGGTAGGAGTCATTTAACAAAAATTTACGCAGGAAATTTTAGTTCACTTTTCTTAACCCAAATATTTCTTCTCGAATTCACTTTCTATTTTAACCTTTTAACTGGTTCATTCAATTTTTGAATGTGATCAAAGAATTGATTCATTTTTGGCCATTTTCTTTCGTTGTACAAAGAATTCATAGTGTAGCACCGTGGACAAATGTGTCATACTTTTCCACACGCATAACAAGTAGGCACAAATTTAGGTACCGTGGAATGGTTTATAGATCTTTGATTTATGTTGATAGAAGACTTGACCGATTTTGATGATTGGTTCACCACTTTTTAATTAGGTAAATTTCGCAAATTAGTTGAGTCAAATTGAGTAGCCACACGTCGAGCCGGTTGCTTAGAGACTTTTGATGTGTTAATGTGCTGGTGTGGCATTTTCTTGGTGGGAATAAAAATTACTTTAGGTTTCACGTCATTTGGGAGCATATTCTCAACATATCCAAACCCATGTTTATTTTCTCCACTTTTATCCAACCCGAGCATATGATCAAGTTTTGTTGACCCATTTATAAATTGTTTCAAATCTTTTCTCGTGGCCTCAAGTTCAGATTCTAAGGTTGTGATTTGTTTAGAAAATGAGATTTTTAGATTCTCAATTTCTTGGCTTTTAGTATATACCTTGGATTGTAGAGATAAGTTTTCTTTTTTCAAATCGGCGATCCTACCGTTTAAGGTTCTATTTAATTTCTTTACTTTCAAATATTCCCTAAACAGTTTATCGTAAGCTTCTTAAAGGCCATCAAATTCAGCTTCTGATTCAGCCTCAGAGCCATCAGATTGATTAATATTCTCTACAGCGTTGTCACACATTGAGGTCATGAACGCCATGTATTTGACAGAGCCATTTTCAGAGCATTTTTCATCATTATCTTCTTCGTCATCTCTTAAGGTCACATTAACTTTAAGGGCTTGACCTTGTTGGCGTTTAAAGTTTGGGCATTCAGCCCGATAGTGACCAAAACCTGTACATTCATGACATTGAACTCCTTGAGTCGTTTTTTATTTGGAATCCTTTTGTTCACGACGGTCTTTCTTCTCAAATTTAGGTGAACGTTTGTCATCAGATTTGTTCGTGGAAGATTTATTTGTCTTTAAAAATTTTTTCAAATTCTTGACAAATAGGGAAAATTCACCATCGCTACACGATTCTTCATCAGAATCTCGGTTTTGCTCTTTCCTACTTGATTTTAGAGTAAGTGATTTATTCTTCTTTTATTGTGGCAATATGTGCTCATAAGTTTGTACGGACCCTACAAGTTCTTCGATTTTTAATTTGTCTAAATCTTTGCTCTCTGCAATTGCAGTAACTTTTGGTCTAAATCGTTCAGGCGAAGATCGTAAGACTTTTCTAACAATTCCATTTTTCGGGATTCGTTCGCCTAAATTAAACGTGAAATTTACAATATCATTTAGTTGAGCATAGAATTCAACAAATATCTCATCATCTTTCATTCTTATTTTTTCGAATTTAGTGGTGAGTATTTATAATTTTGAATTTTTAACTAATTTAGTCCCTTCATGAGTGATTTCTAAAATATCTCACGCACCTTTAGAAGTCTCACACATTAAGATTCGTTTAAACTCATCGGGAGATACAGCCATAAAAATAGCATGTAGCCATTTACTGTTCCAATTACATGCATCAAGTTCCTCTTTGGTCCATGAAGATAAGGCTTTTGGTTCGTTACTAGAGGAACTAGTGGGTGGAGTCCACCCAACTTGGGTTCTTGCCCAAACACGCTCATCTAGAGATTTTAGGAAGGCTCTCATTCGGACCTTCCGATAGGCATAGTTACTCCCATCAAAGAAGGGAGGAATGGATAGCGATCTACTCGTATACATCTAGATCGGGGATCGCGGATGGGAGTAAGTTTCTGATACCAATTGAAAAAGCACGTTTTGTGTTAACGTGAACAATCAAGTTTCGACCCCGTTAAAAGTATAGCGGAAGCAGTAGAAATAAATATCTAATACACGCAAAAGATATTGAGTACTAGATACATACGAGACTAACAATCATACGCAGTAAATAAAATATGTAAAAGATAACATAAAGACGTGATTTTTGGTGACGAAGTGAAAACTCGATACCCACGGTATCGAGAAAAACACTCCAGGATTCAACGGCCAGGGAAGCAATGCACTATGAAAATCAACTTACAGACCGGGTGATAACGACGCGCTAACCTAGCCGACTTACTCCCATCACGTGATCTCTACCAATGAACTCCTTGGATTTGCCCGCGGTAACGAAACCGGACACCTTCCGGTCTTCACGTCAATCTTCCCTCGAATCACTTGAATTGTCAATCACGAACGAGTCTCCTTCTTCACGAACCAACGTCTCTAAACGAAGTTAGAAGGTAACGTTTCAATGGTGAAAGAAAGTTGGTGAGAAAACTTATATGAGCATGAAAAACAATCTTATAATGTGAAATTTTCTCAAGAGAAATAGGAACAATGGAGCATTAGAAGCTTTCTTCTCCAAGGAGGCATGAATGTTCAGTCAAAATGATAATTAGGGTTTCAAAACTTAAGGTATGTATTTATAGAGGGCGCTAAAAATCATTCAAAAATTTTGCCCGTTGGACCGGCGCTCGAGCGGCCAGAAGGCGAGCAGCGAGCGGGCACCCTTCTTAATTTTTGGCTCGAGCGGGTATTGAGCGCCTAGCGAGCCGGGTACCTACTGGATTTTCAGCTTGAGCGGGTATCGAGCACCTGGCGAGCAGGGTACCTACTGGATTCGGACGGCTCGATCGACAAGAGGGCGGAACGGACAGAACGGACTTTAACCCCACAACCCACAACCCGACATCGATACAATAATACATATGGTCACGGAATATGCCAATTATACAAATGTCGCTAACATTATCGTATTCAAACTCTAACTTTTGTGCAACTAACACAGGGAGATACAATATATTAATGAATAAAAGATCCCTTATCATGACCCTATATATGTCAATGTTCATACCATTCAAACAATTTATTTTGTTGACAACCTCCATAAATTCGACCAAAAATAAACAAAAACAATCTAATACTACTAATTTGGCTAGGGACAACAAACTTTGCAACCAAGCCAAGAAGAAATCTCTACACAACTTGAAAAAACCAAGCCCATTGGTTAAACCCTTGAGGAGAATTAATGACAATCTACACACGATCACAACAATATACACATTGAAAAGTATAAGCAACAAAAAATCAATTTCTCATAAGAACCCTTTAAGACCATGTGTAATTAGTATAATATCCACCATTATTATAATATTATTTATATAAACCCCATATACTTTTTTTAATTTCACCATAATATTGATATACTAAAGTAAATACTACAAGTGAAGAAAAATATAAGAAAATTGCCAGTAAAATGTCCAAGAATAACAATTGAAGCAACACGCCTAATAATAGTAAAAGTACTAACAAGATTTGGAACTCAAATGGTTGAAAAAGATTCATCCTTCTTTTTCACTCTCTTTATCTCTCTAATCGGCCACTAAAATATTAAATAATCTCACAATAAATGCTCTAAAATCTTGATTGGGCTTTTATATTAGTGTTAGCATACGTTTGCCTCTTATGCATGCATCAAGCATGTCCCTCATGAAAGTGTGCCCTTTTAGTGCTTATTAGGCTTAGAAACTGATATTTGCGCTTATGTGCAATATTGGCTTCCACCATTTTTTTTTTTTTTGGTAAGTAACTAAATTGTGTTGAAGAAGAAGAATACAAATCCGATATTCGATCTCCAAGTATTTTATCAATTTAAAAATAGAATAAAGACGTTAGGGTATACCCCGAATATAATAGTACATGTCACCAAAAAAAGAAAAACACGAAGGAAACAAGCAATGAAACGTACGCCATTATCTATCAACCAATCCAACTAAATCCATAACCTCTAGAAAGCGCCACCCCGACAGATCTACTCTAGTCGCATCTAGTCCACTCCGAGTATGACAAACAAGTCAACACTACAAACAAACCGGTATTTTGCACTATTTCAGGAGGAAGAATCCTACCAAACAAATGGCAAAGGATCGGTTACATCGCCAAAATCAAGAGAAAGGTGGACTCCGGCCAACCAGCCTATAAGAATTTTTTTTAACACTATAAGCACAAAATGGGTATGAAAGCAAACCAATAGATGAAACATACCCAAATAAAATCATCAAGCCGGCCACCACGCCCAAACCTGCCCAAAAACACAAACCGGTAGACAAGGCAAACTGTTTTTTTTTTTTTTTTTTGGGCTGCTTGCACCAAATACAGTTTTCATTCAAACACAAATCATTTGAACCTCATGTAAAAATATCATTTTGGATTTTTGTTTAAAAGAAATGTAGCACGAACCTTGCATAAAAATTTCAAATAGCACCAATAGTGTATATATATGTGTGTGTGTGATTATGAGACTCATGAGAGAGTAATCCGACCCAACTGATGAGTCCAGCAGTTCATTAGGCCAGCTAAAATTTTGGCCTATAGGAGAAATGGTGGCTTAATAGAAGTTCTTCAAGTCTAAGGCTTAGAAAGTATTGCGAAAGGCCCATACAGTACGACTCAGATCCACCCAATGACATCTGATCATTGGAGTCGCCCGCTGGGTGAACCTGTGAATGTAGCTCAGCAACTCTAGCTCTGCAAACAAGCCTTGCAATTTAGGGCACTAGTGGCAAGCACACGCTATTTGCGACTGCTGTAGCACCAGCAAAGCCTCAACAACAACTAGCAAGTCTGCTCTCTCTTCAAATACCTCCCTTCCTCCATAGAAGGGGGACTGTACTCATTTTCGGAGGGTCTTGATTCTTAGTTCCGAGGTCTGGACTCTCAGTTCCAAGGAGAGAAGAAAAATTTTGAAATGGATAAGCCCAGGCAGCATCTCACTCTCTCCTTTTCCATCTCTCTCCCAAGGTCATCAGCGCCTCCATGATTAAGGCGGATTGCCAAAGGGAGAAGAAGCCATCCAGTCCTCACATGTTGGATTCATCCCGAACCTTGGGTGGCCAAACATACTGAGAGCCCTCAAAATCTCTCCCCAACTAAGCGCACTCGTTGGAACTCAGTCCTCTATCTCAAAACTGCTCCCCAACCGAGCGCACTTATCGAAACTCAATTATTCATCTCAAAGTCTCTCTCCAACTAAGCGTACTCGTCGAAACTCAATCATTTATCTCAAATTCACTCCCCAACCAAGCGCACTCATTATAACTCAACTCTCCGTCTCTAAGCCGCTCTCTAATTGAGCGCACTCATTGAAACTCAATCCTCTATCTCAAAATCGCTCCCTAATCGAGCGCATTTACCAGAATTCAATCCTTCATCTCAAAGTCGCTCTCCAACCGAACGCACTCATCAGAACTCAATCTTCCATCTCAAAACCGCTCCCTAGTTGAGCGCACCCAGCGGAGTTAAATCCTCCGTCTCTAAGCCGCTCTCTAACTGAACACATCATCAGGGCTCAATCCTTCGTCTCTAAACTGCTTCCCCGCCGAATGCACCATTGGAGCCTAACCCTTCGCTTACACTCAGTCCTCCAAAACATACATCTACGCATTATTCACTCATTCTTCTATCTTCCTATCTATCTAAGAAAGATTTTTTATTTGAATGTCGAAGGACATATTAGGGAGTAAGTCCTACCATCCTCTGACCTCTTATTTGTCAGTTGTGGTGTGTAAGATTTAAATTCAAAGTAATAAAGATTAGACCCGCTTCAACTCGACCTACTGAGAATTTCAAGTGGCTCCTTAATTCATTCAAAAATTTGAATCCAGAAACGCATAACCAATATAAATAACATGTATTTGAGTGCTCCCATGACTTCTATTTTCCCTATCCACATTACTTTGGTTATTGGTGTTCTACAGACTGCCAAAGTGATAAATATAATTGTCGTTGCTAGATGGAGTTAGTCCTTCTAAGCAGGGTTGGAGGTGGGCTCCTTTATAACTTCTTGGCCAAACTACAACCCGATCTACGGTTCTTTAGACTCGATTGTTTGGTCCCTATGTCCCCATGGTACATTAGCTATCAAATGAGCTTGGTATATATTCTAACTGGATACTCTAAAAATCTCCTGCTATAACCTAGTTTGGAGTACTGCATCACACCCTTCCATGCTTCTATCCTATGGATGGCCGTCAAAGGGAAACTAAGCATGATGGACTATCTTCCCCTACCTCTCTTAATGTCCCTCTTGCCCTTTCTGCAAGGCGGCATATGAAAACCTGCACCATATTTTTTTTCCAATACTACTTCTTCAATATATTTGGGCAACTATTTGTATGAGTGGACTATCCATGATCACATGTTCATTTGGACTGTTCTATCATTTGGGCATCATTTAAATATACAGAGATTTAGATTGTGAAGTCAGCTTTCTGAATAACTCTTGCCACCATAGTTTACCACATTTGAAAGATTTGAAATAAATGTGTGTTTTGAAATGTCCCCTCATACCATCATAAGCAAGCAATAAGTGATGTACAGAATTTTGTGTTTTGAAAGGTCTACACCTTGCCTTAAAATAAGAATGGTTCATCATTTACTGTTTTCTGTCACTGAGACATCTTCCTGCGATCATTGGAGAGTATCAAGGATAGAATCAGATGATTTAATGTGTTATCATTATTATTATTATTTAACTTTGAGGGCTCGATTTTGGTCCATGTTTTGCCTATTTTTTATTTTTTTTGATTTTGGAATGTATGGGCCTTTCCTTTTAAAAGACTTTCTGATACTTTATTATACATAAAATTTTGTCATTAATACAATTTACTTACCGAAAATGAAAGATTTCTTACTTCAGTGTGTCGCATCTTTCAAAAGCTGCACCAATGTGTCAGCCTTCTCCTACAACTTCCATGAAAGAAAAACAATCCTTGATAGTGTTGGGACTACAAAATACTATAAAAAGAATTCTTCAAGTGATTGATACAAATTCAAGAGAGAGAGAGAGAGAGAGATTGATATGTTAATATGAGAATTGTCCATGCATAGCATGTCACATAGTTTATTTGTTTATTTATTGAGAATGATAAAATATTATAATGCACTATTAGTTTTGAAATATTAATTATTTAATTATAATTACCGAAAATTTTTCTTTAAAAGGCACTCAATCAAGACACTTTTTGATTAAGGTTATTAGTAATTAAGAGACTAAGTTTTCTCACATACCTTATAGAAGACATGAAACCACATTATTTTTGATGTATAAGGAATAACCACTATTAAGATTGCTATTTAAAGAGCGAAGGGGAAAGAAAACTAGTTTTCATGTTTTTGGAGTCAAGAATAAATTTTTGCACCGTAATCTTTGATTAGCACATTTCACTCTTCATTTTTTAAAAAATTAATATTCATGAATTTAAGTATATTACTTAAGTTGATGTATAATGACTTTTTAATGATAATAAAAATCATACAATTAAGACGTTTAATCTCATGAAAAAGTTCTTACATTTGATTGTGAAAATCCTTGATAAATTGCCATTGCTACAATCATGTTGACGGTGTAATTTCTTACCTTCATTCTAAAGAGTACTTAGTCATACGATTAAAAGATCTGATTTGGTTAGTCCTAATTCTTGAATAACGAAAGTCTATAGAATCTACCTTTTAAATCCATGGCTCCAAAGACAAGGGAATAATTGGTGCTGTTCGAAAATATGGAGAAGGGTTTGGGAAGAAATTAGAATAAGAAAAAATATTAAACTAATTTATCGAATATCAACTAGACAGTGGTGATGGTAGAACAAGACTTGAAAATTACCAAATTAAAAAATTAGAATTNAGGCCTGATTGTGAAACTTAGAACATATAAGATAATTAAAGTATATGATTAAAATTTTCTATTTTTAATCTCTTAGAGCCGAGCAAATGGGGTGGCCCAAGGTATGGGGAAGTAACCTAGAATGGTTTATCCTTACTTGAGGCTCAATCTTTCAATATTATCTTTAAGATTTGGTGGTAAAGATTGGGATCTTGAATACTTCTTGTTATATCACTAATATTTATTATGTCATTGTACAAGGTGCCATATTATTAATGAAATAATTATCTTTAATTACGACATTATCACTCTCTTCAAAGTGGGAGAAATTTGTCACAACCTTTATACGATTAAGTAATAATAATGATATTAAAAATAAAACTTATCAATAAATCATAACCCAATAACTAAACTGAGTTGAATATAGCATACTAACACCACAAACAGAACAATCAATGTAATTACTGTAGTCCCAATAATGATAAAATCATCCCGGTCCATCTTTTGAAATAATAAATAGTTGCTCAATTTATAAATCATTGTAAGAAAAAAATATTTTATTAAAAATCTAAATATATAAATAGTACAAGAATTATGCATAGGTTCCTAATAGAACACCAATCCAAGTCAAAATTGTAAAAACTTGAAATAATGCATAAGTCTGAAGCAAACCCACGATAGTATAATTGCAATCCAAAGTTTAAACCTTCAACAGTCATCCAGCTAATCTTATAAGAATTCATTATTTGTTAATTTAGAAGGATTTTAAAAATATTTGTAAATATGAGTTCAACACTCATCAAGACATATATATATAACATACAAATATACATGAGCAAAATAGGCAAAAGGATAGAAAATTATGAATCACACATGAAAGTAAAAAATGTCCAAGTTTTGATAAATAATTTCTAACCATAATTTTGCAAAAAAAATGCTAAAATTTGTATAGATATTCAAACTATGCAAATCATGTGAAAAACATAAGAATTTCAAAATTATATAAATGCATATTTAGAAACATGAAAATTGAAAGATTGTATAGAAAACATGCAAAAATCTAAGAACAAAAGACCACACACCGAATAATTGAAAGAAAAATTTAAAAGAACAGGTTACACATACTTTTGATAGTTTCAGGTTGACATACAATTATTTAAGGCTTATAGGCAAGCTATCTATAATACCTTATTGATATGATTGAATGCTATTTTCTTTTTTTATTTATGGA